>JASAND010019924.1:0-13985 GCA_030248195.1 Trissonchulus latispiculum | reverse complement strand
GTTACGTATTGCTTCGCGCGACTAGCCCCACCTCCAGTTGGGGGGGGGGGACGTCGTCTGTCTAATGATAAAATTACTTCATGGTTGAATGTTGTTTGGTATTGGAAACGGCTGAAAATGCGATTTTTGGCATAAAAATAGAGAAAAATTTTGGGGGGGGTTGAGGGAATCTCCAGAGAGGCCCCCAGAAAAAGTTGGGTCTCGGTCTCGGTCTCGCCCAAAAGCCGAGACTTGGCCAGTCTCGGTCTCGGTCTCGCTCACCCAAAAGTCTCGGTCTGGGACCGAGACCGGAAATTTTTTGAAAATATCTAATTTTGGCGAAAATTTTAAATCAATGTTACGAAAATTAACTAACGAGGTGCGGAAACCATATGTTTATGTGTTAAAACCCCTAATACTAGATCTAAGCCTCAAAAATGGTTGGAACTAATTTTAAGCTAAAAATTGCTAGTCTCGGTCTCGGTCTCGCCCAAAAGCCGAGACTTGGCCAGTCTCGGTCTCGGTACCTTGGTCTCGGTCTCGTTCTCGGTCTCGGTCTCGGTAAAATCTCGGTCTCGCCCAACCCTGGCCTCTCCTACCCCAAATCTCCGTTACACCTATGGGTTCAGTTGGGGGGTAGCCCCCAGCCATTTTTTCAACTCCCCCAGAACTTTTGAGGGGCCGTCAAAATGGTTTTTGGCATACAAAATGAAAACTTTTTATGGGGAAGGGTTGGGGGGGGACTCCGGAGGGACCCCCAAAATGTTGGGGGGGAGCCTTTATGGTTCGAAATCCCCCATTTTGTATTTTATTTTGTATTTGAAATCCCACATTTTGTATACGTATATACCAAGGTAAAATTTTTGTCCCCCCATCTTTATAAGTGCCGCCCCGAGCCCCCCACCCCAAATCTCCGTTACACCTATGCTTGTATCTCATTTAAGTTGATTTTAGGTAGGAAGTGAAGTTGTTTTAGCAGATTATATAATATATATTTGAAATATCATATTTCCATAATTTGGTGTTTGTATATTCTTCGCATCGATACCGTATGGCTGACCTTATCCACTTTGAGAAGGTATATATATACTATACGCATGTCCCTTTACTAAGAGTTAGAATGCCCCAATCCACCTGCCTTGTATTTGCGTTGCATGTAGATACGTATTGTGTGCAAATTGAGTGGTTAAGACGTTCCACTAAGTATCCAACAGTCTGGCTTGCGTTCCCATTGCCACATGGCTTCACAAAAATCCCATTGAGCAAGGGACTAAGCACATATATATCGGTTCGCCGTGTGCTCCAGCCATCCCAGCTGTCTATCCTTGGTCGATAAATGGGTACCACTGCGGTGGGAAGGTAACAGGAGTCTCAGGCTCTGTTCAAGCCTAATGAAGGGCGGCCCCCCTTCTAGAGATTAGTCAACATTTGAGTTGTCACTCCTGGCTTCGGGCTAAACAGCGACACCCTATAGCCTTCTATAGGTTGTAGTTTTCTTGTGTTTAGCTTTACCTTACCTTACCTTTTACAAGAAAAAGCCGTAAACGTGCTGGATCTATATGTATGTAAGCCGTATTACCAACTTATTATGGCAATTTGCTGTAAACTGTGGAGTGCGGACTTTGTATATGTAACATAATGTACCGGTATATGTGTATATATATAATATAATATATATATATATATAATATATATATATATATATATATTATATATTATATGAGCCGCTTTCTGTAAGGTTCGACCAAACTGGACCCCATTTTGGTAAGTCTATTTTTCGACCTTCATGGATTTCGCCCATTTTCACATATTTTGGAGGCTATGACAGTAGAACAATAATGGCGCAATCCGCATCTCAAAATTCCTTTCGTAGCGCTCTGAGCAGGACCCCAAAGTTGGGGGTTCCAGCCAGTCTTTCGTCCCTCCTACCCAGCACCACTCTAACTCACATTGTGCCCGTTCTGCTGCATGCAGCACATCCATGTTTTAGAATTATAATTACGACACAAATGCCAACAAATTCACGGTAAACAAATCATACTTGCTTGCCACCTATGGTTTCAGTGGCACTATTTATGTCTCAGTCACCCTCAGTAACTAGGAGTGAAATTTGTAGTTTTTAGCCCTAAACTCCTACACAAAAAACGAAGGTCCAAATTTGATAATTTCATAGTTATTGCATAGTGCATATTGCATAGTTATTGAGGACTATAGATCCTATAATAATGGTAAAAAGACTAGCATCTGAATCCGGGGGGAAAGTAGTTCAATTGGCCCTTCAAAGTTACAAAATCGTCAATTTTGAGCCAAAACAGCGATTAAGTCAATTTCGGACCACCATAGCCGATTGATGCGAACGGATATTGACCTAATCTTTTCAACACATAAAGTAGGTACCATAGACATTGTTTTCGCTTAGTTTCAGCCAAATCTGAAGAATTTCATTTTTTAATTTTTGAACCTCCATAATGCCCCCGAAAAGTCGAAAAAATGAAATTCTTCAGATTTGGCTGAAACTAAGCGAAAACAATGTCTATGGTACCTACTTTATGTGTTGAAAAGATTAGGTCAATATCCTTTCGCATCAATCGGCTATGGTGGTCCGAAATTGACTTAATCGCTGTTTTGGCTCAAAATTGACAATTTTTTAACTTTGAAGGGCCAATTGAACTACTTTCCCCCCGGATTCAGATGCTAGTCTTTTTAGCATTATTATAGGATCTATAGTCCTCAATAACTATGCAATCAAATTTGGACCTTCGTTTTTTGTGTAGGAGTTTAGGGCTAAAAACTACAAATTTCACTCCTAGTTGAGGGTGGCAAGGAAGTATGATTTGTTTACGGTGAATTTGTTGGCATTTGTGTCGTAATTATAATTCTAAAACATGGATGTGCTGCATGCAGCAGAACGGGCACAATGTGAGTTAGAGTGGTGCTGGGTAGGAGGGACGAAAGACTGGCTGGAACCCCCAACTTTGGGGTCCTGCTCAGAGCGCTACGAAAGGAATTTTGAGATGCGGATTGCGCCGTTATTATTCTACTGTTATAGCCTCCAAAATACGTGAAAACGGGCGAAATCCATTAAGGTAAAAAATAGACTTACCACTACCTGGTCGAATCTTACAGAAACTGGTTCATATTATGTAGGGGCGCGATAGCGCTTCTACATGGGGATAAAGGCGTCTGCGCGGCCCCCTGGAGACCGTTTGGCCTGGTGCCAGCTAATTAGAGGTCCGGCGGTGGTAAAAAGGTTACCATCGTAAACAACTCGAGTGGTACTACAAGTACCACCATACTTTTGGTTCGAATTCGAAACTTCGAATTTTTGCACTAGGCGATAGTTACCGTGCGTTTGTTTTTTTCTCGGTGAATAACGCTTATTTGAAATGCATTTTACGGCTAAGTGTTGGAACGATGTGGGCATTTTGGCACCATACTACTATTATATGTTGGTAGACAGGATCCCCCCATGCTACCTTTTTTGGTCATTTTGGCACCTGGCCAATTTTGGCTCTGTGCCAAGGTCCCAAAGTCGGACTTTCGCTATTTTTCGCAAATTTTGGTCACACTTTTCTAGAACTGGGTAGAAGCTGGAGAGGTCTAGTATCTTTTGTTGAAAATTACCAGTAGGGGTGCATAAAGTAACGAGGGGGATTTTTTAATTTTGCTCCCTAGCTTTCAGGAGATATGCCCAAACTTTGCATTTTTTCAGCTGTTTTGGCCCACTTTTACTAGAAATGCCCTAAAAGTCACTAAAAATGGCGTTTTTCGGCCTCGGGGTTGTACCCATATATAGTAAATCGGGGTCGCTGAAAACGATGAGCATACTGCCGATACCGCCCGAAGTGACCACTGGTCAGCATGGCTCCCGTGGTTCCTCGCCCAAGGTCAAAGTTTAAAAAAACTCACTCTAAACAGCGTTTTTCGGCGTTTTGGTCGGGGGCATATATAGTAAATCGACTACGCTCGTTTCAATAGGCATATCGCCGAAACTGACGGAAGTGACCACTGGTCACTACAGCCTACGGGCCTATTGACCACTGGTCAAACGGCCCAAAACTGCGTTTTTCGGCGTCTTGGTCGGGGGCATATATAGTAAATCGGCTACGCTCGTTTCAATGGGCATATCGCCGAAACCGACGGAAGTGACCACTGGTCACTACAGCCTATGGGGCCTATTGACCACTGGTCAAACGGCCCAAAACTGCGTTTTTCGGCGTTTTGGTAGGGGGCACATAGTAAATCGACTACGCTCGTTTCAATGGGCATATTGCCGAAACCGATGGAAGTGACCACTGGTCACTACGGCCTAGGAGTCCTATTGACCACTGGTCAAACGGCCTAAAACTGCGTTTTTCGGCGTTTAAATCGAGGGCAGGGCATATATAGTAAATCGACTACGCTCGTTTCAATGGGCATATTGCCGAAATTGAGGGAAGTGACCTGTGGTCACTACAGTCTATGGGGCCTATTGACCAGTGCTCAAACCCCTTAAAACAGCGTTTTTCCGCGTTTTGTTGGGGGCATATATTGTAAATCGACTACGCTCGTTTATCATGGCACTGTTCAAGCTCCTTGTATCCATTACCGCATTGCTGGAAAGGGATCCTTTAAAATGGCAGAAGGACAAGAAATAAAAATGCTCCTCTGGAGCATGAAAAAGTAATATGGGTGATGGTGAGGTTGCAAAATCAAGAGAGGACTAGTCTTTAAAATGCTTAATATGGGGCTAGGTTAAGAAATAGAAGAGGACTAGGTTGTGAGCGAATTAATATGGGCACAGCTTCGCCGAACAACCCATATTCGCGGGATTTCACGTTTCGTCTTAGCTTAGAGCTATCAATGTCAGTCAATAAAAAATTTAAGCAGTTGAATACTCATCGAATATAGCTGTTTGCATGTATTGTTAGACTAGCTGCTAGCAATATATATATACGTAAATTATCATCATTTTGTTGTGTTGAACTACCGCAGGCTCTACTACTAGGAGAGGTCTAAGGATATGATGCTAAAGCTATTGGTCCAAGTCAGGAGGAAATAGAAGATCGTGGGAGAGTCCTAAATTATTCTTGAATATAAATTTTCCGTATAAATGGATACGTAAAATGCGCTGGTAAGTATGCAGCACTTATCGAAGAAAACGTTTGCTAAAATAAAAGTTCGAATAAAGCTCGATCACATACCGTAGCTGTAGGTTATTTATGAACTATAAACCAAATGTATCGTGGATATGCATAATAATTTACATTTACAAACCGCGAATATGGGTTGTTCGGCGAAGTTGTGCCCATATTAATTCGCTCACAACCTAGTCCTCTTCTATTTTTTAACCTAGCCCCATATTCAGCATTTTAAAGACTTGTCCTCTCTTGATTTTGCAACCTCACCATCACCCATATTACTTTTTCATGCTCCAGAGGAGCATTTTTATTTCTTGTATATATATTATATATATATTATATATATATATTCGTATATGTATATATGTATTTATTTAGCAAGAGGGAATGCTGTGCGCTCAGCACGCCCTGAATGCCCTTCTCCAGGAGTCCTGTTACACCGTTCTGGATCTGGCCCAACTGGCTCGAACCCTGGACGAGCGTGAAGGCGCCTTCATGGCTGAGGGCGGTGTGGCCTCTGACGAATATCGTCGATTTATTGAGGTTTGTTCTCTGCAGCTGATTTTGCCAAAATTTGCCGCAATTAAGTATCAGTTGTTGGTTTTTGTACCTTTTTGGGCACTGTTCATTCTGTCTATTTTTCTTTGATTTCTGTGAAATATTGTATTAGCATTTTATGTATTTTTATACTACTCTTTCATGTTTCTAAGAGGTCCGCAATAAAGTTCACTGCGTGTTGAAAATTATTTTGTCAGCTTTTGTCAAAGATTGAATTATTTACATATTGCAACGCTGTTCTTAGTCTGCGACAGAATACCACCTGTCCGGTACTAACTTGTCTAATCGCTGAACCATTAAATTTATCTTGGCGTTTAAGGAATATATATATATATATATTATATATATGTATATGTATATGTATATATATATATATATTAGGGATCGACCGGAATTCCGGTTCCGGAATTAGATAATAATAATAATAATAATAATAATAATGATCAAAAGCAAAATTTTATTAAAATTTTCAAAAATTTTATCAAACTTCTTTAAAACTTTCTGAAAAACTGCGATTCTCTTATATATAAACAGAATATGATTTACTCAAAATTTTTCGCCTGCGGCGCTATTGCTTTACTTACAATGTTTAGAATTTGTAATAATAATGCCTAATGTATCGTTGTTATGAATTAATATTAATTTATTATATATAAACAAAACTAATACTAAAATCAGATTAGATAGCACAAGGCCGCCGAACTTTTAAATTTAAGTAGTGGTAGAAGATGCTATAATGCTAAATTTAAATTATTGAAGCCTGGCGTCGACTTATGCTAATTCAAAATTATAGAGTGCATTGTTATATAATCAAAATATGTATATAAGTTTTAGCTTAAATCAATTGTTTAAATCGAGACTGGACTTTAAATATGAACTAATGAAAGAACAAACGAAACTAAGATTGTCACTACAGCACCTCCGACCCGAAAAATTCGGGCCCGAGGTGGGGATCGAACCCACAACCTTCGGTTAACTAGACCGACGCTCTACCGATTGAGCCACCCGGGCACAATCGAACCAAGCTTAAGTTGGAATTCGTTCCCAAACTGTAGTGACATTTTAGAAGACGCTTTCGCGCCAGCCCACACAGTCTGATGGGAGCAAACCTCGACCGTTTCAAACCGTAATGGGCAAGACAAATGAAAGAACAAACGAAACTAAGATTGTCACTACAGCACCTCCGACCCGAAAAATTCGGGCCCGAGGTGGGGATCGAACCCACAACCTTCGGTTAACTAGACCGACGCTCTACCGATTGAGCCACCCGGGCACAATCGAACCAAGCTTAAGTTGGAATTCGTTCCCAAACTGTAGTGACATTTTAGAAGACGCTTTCGCGCCAGCCCACACAGTCTGATGGGAGCAAACCTCGACCGTTTCAAACCGTAATGGGCAAGACAAATGAAAGAACAAACGAAACTAAGATTGTCACTACAGCACCTCCGACCCGAAAAATTCGGGCCCGAGGTGGGGATCGAACCCACAACCTTCGGTTAACTAGACCGACGCTCTACCGATTGAGCCACCCGGGCACAATCGAACCAAGCTTAAGTTGGAATTCGTTCCCAAACTGTAGTGACATTTTAGAAGACGCTTTCGCGCCAGCCCACACAGTCTGATGGGAGCAAACCTCGACCGTTTCAAACCGTAATGGGCAAGACAAATGAAAGAACAAACGAAACTAAGATTGTCACTACAGCACCTCCGACCCGAAAAATTCGGGCCCGAGGTGGGGATCGAACCCACAACCTTCGGTTAACTAGACCGACGCTCTACCGATTGAGCCACCCGGGCACAATCGAACCAAGCTTAAGTTGGAATTCGTTCCCAAACTGTAGTGACATTTTAGAAGACGCTTTCGCGCCTTTAAGTTTATTGCTGTTTGTTTAGTAATCAATCCAGTGCGGAGATCAACAGAATTACTAAAAAATTATGGATGGAACAAAGCAAGGGTTTTTAAAAATATTTCGAATAAACGTCATTTAAAATTAAAAAAACCTGATGAAGCTAGCCAAAAAAAAGAAAATTCGTTTAATTCAACTTGGAGAAATTGTGCAAATCGACTTTCTTTGAAACTTGTGAAAAATACTTTTGGCTTATACGTTTAATCGACGAAAATTTATATATTGCAACCACGCAGAAAACATTTGTATTTTAATCAGAAAACTCCAATAGGAAAGTAATTATACTGAGATATAATTACAAGCTAAGGAATTAAAAGCCGATGTTCTAAACAAGTCCAATTTTGTAGCTGATGTTGAGATGTTACCTAAGTTCGTAACCAGATTAGATTTTACAACACGGAATTTGTACAAGAACAATAATTTTCGGAAAAATTATTTTAATTTTGTCTGAAATACAGAAAGAATAAAAGTAAACTAAAATGGTAGTAGATAATACCTTTTGTTTTCTAAAAATGTAAATGGCATCATTACTTTTTAAATTTTGTATTTTGAAAATGTTGCAACTTTTCCTGGAGCTGTAGTAAAGGTAATGAACTTTTTGATTATGACTAGAAACTATCAGACAAGCCAGAAAAACTAAACAAGCTTCTGACTTATTTTGCCGAAAGCTGTAAGAGCAGTTTTTGGTGCTCGCAAAACTTTCGTGGAATCTGTTTCTATCTACTTATTTAGCTTAACTAATTAAGAAATTAAATCTTATTTGGCAGTAAATCTCCTTTAAAAGTCAACGTGCATTCGATTAAATTATTCATCGAAATTCGTATATATAATGTAAAAATATAGATGCCATTTATTCATCGAAAATGAGCTCGAATAATATATATAAATATAGCATACTCATACAGTGTATAATTAATTTTAAATTTTAAATTTTAATTTTAAAGCTATATATATAGTAAAGTTTAACTATACTATAAGACAAATATCTCTTAATAAATTGCTAATTTCATGTTCGTGCATTGAAACAACTATAAAATATAATTCAAACGTTATTACAATGTTCTAGTAACTACAAGAAAGGGAAAAATTGTGCAAAAATTGTCCAAAACGTCAGAAAAAAATTTCGATTTTTGTAGTGTTAAAGTGCTGGTTCCGGTTCCGGTTTTTTGGAGTTCCGGTCGATACCTAATATATATATATATATATATATATATATATATATATATATATATATATATATATACATGTATATATATATATATACATTTGTTATATATATATATATATATATATATATCTACGAACCTTGCAATTGTAAAAGTTTATCCCATTTATTCGGCAGCTGAGCTGTACTGTTTGTTTTTTGTATTTTCTTGCATACATAGTAGTAGAAATTTATGCGATCATCTTTTTCAGGAGGGGTCTCAAAATATGGACGACAGTGGCTATTTCTCTGTCCAGGTGATCCAGGAAGCCCTTCGAGTGTGGAACCTGGAACTGGTCCCCTTCATGAGTGCCACTGATCCGGTTGCCTTGCAAGCTCAGGCTGATCCTACGTAAGTATACTGGTTAAAATTTAGAACTAAGCTTTTAGTTAGGCACTTCATATTGATAGTATATATGTATCTGTATATGTACATGTCTCGGTTTACTTGGGTGTGCCGGAGATGGAAAGTGAGGGTGGGAAATTATGGATTGGGCCCTTCCCACAGTATTGGAACCGGGGAGCCCTGAAAATGTGAGGAATAATGTGTTCAGAAATCGTCAATAATGCTGTAAAATTGACCTGCTGTCTATGTAATAGCAAAGCTTAGAACGTAACGTAACCGTTCAATTTAAGTACCACAAGTTGCTTAAAATCAACCGCGAAAATGTGTATTGGTTTGTGGGGCTGATTGTATCATATTAAATGCCATGTTTTTAAAGTCGTGTATGATAATACTCGCGTTTGTTTTTAGGACGCAGCATGCCTATGTTTGTAACTTTCGCCAGCACTGGTTCACCATTCGAAAGCTGGGCCACCAGTGGTTTAATCTCAACTCGATGCTAAATGGTCCAGAGATTGTGTCCGATACATATCTCCATATGTTGCTCACTCAGCTGAGAAATGATGGTAAGTCGAAAACAGGTGTTTTTCTTGATGGGTAGTAGAAGAACCGATGGACTAGATAGACTTCATCTACTTGTGCTTTCTGAAAACCAGGAGCAAATACATTTAGTTTTTGGATATCTGCTCGTTTGTGTGTCCTCGTTTTTATTTCCATTTTGCAAGACCGTAACCCGTCCAGTAGGGGAGGGGTTCAAGGGGTCGGTCTACTAGCTATCTATTATGCGTACATGTGATTCTTGCCAATTGTGTAAGACCTGAACAGTCAGAAAACGTTGTCAATGCGAGAGATCAAAACGTTTTGTATAGAAGACCGTATGCACCCTTCGCGCTTGACCTTGAACCTTCTCCCTTTTCTAAAATCTGGATGCGGGCCTGCGTTTTTTGTATAAATTCTGAAGTATACATTATTTTATCGCATTGTACAAGGTTTTTCTGCTGAACTCATGTTTTAACCTTGGTTCACCATTTACAGGCTACAGTATCTTTGTGGTAAAGGGAGACCTGCCGGCCTGTGACGCTGATGCCTTGCTGAGGATTGCCCCCGCCGATCCGGTTGCCTTCAATTCCCTCTATAAGCGATCCCAAGGCGGGACGGGGGGTCCGGATGGATCCTCCGCAGCTGGCGGACCTTCCTCTCCTGCAACGGCAGCAATCGCCCAGACCTCTCCCAGTGAAGAGGAGGATCCTGAAATTCGGGTACGATTCTGTAACGATTTGAATTTACGAATTTCGGTAGTTGGATTTCAGTAGCTGGTGTGTCTAAAGTCTGACACAAAAATGTGTGTACAAAATTTGTAAGGCCTCCAGTGAACTCAGTATACGTCGTAATCCCATAAAACCATATATTTTCGGAATCCTTGCAGCGAGATGAACATTTTTATAAAATTTAAAATTTTTTAAAATTTCAAAAATTTTAAAATATCGGTTTTTCGGGGAATTTTTTCGGACCGTTCAAGCTATTCAGCTCATTCCTTCAGAAAAATTTTCCCGTCCGAAGACGCATCGATTGACACAAGAACGAAAAAAATCGGTTGAGAAATAAGCATTTTATTCCAAAATTTCGTTTTTCCATTTCCTTTGATGTTTGCCGCTTTTTGCAAGTTTGACTGGTTATTACTCGCGACTCACTCAACTTAAAATTTTTTCGATTACATTTTCAGGACCGCCTAGGCGTCCGCTTTGACCTGATATATGTGGTATTTCAAATTTTGAAAATCGATTTTTTTGAAAAATACCACTTTTTGACCAAAAATTTCGGCAAAGAAGATTTAGCAAAAGTGAATAAAAATAACATAATCATAAAATTCAAGCTGAGCTGAATCCAACGATATAAAGCTTTTCTTGCTGCGATTTATATTGCGCCAGCAATGAATTTTTAAACAATATCCCTTATTTCAGCTAGTTTTGCTAGTTTAATTACACTGCTTCAGTCAAATCACGGCGGCAACATCAAAGAGAGCCAAAAACCAGCTGAAATAAGGGATATTGTTTAAAAATTCATTGCTGGCGCAATATAAGTCGCAGCAAGAAAAGCTTTCTATCGTTGGATTCAGCTCAGCTTGAACTTTATGATCATGTTATTTTTATTCACTTTTGCTAAATCTTCTTTGCCGAAATTTTTGGTCAAAAAGTGGTATTTTTCAAAAAAATCGATTTTTTCAAATTTGAAATACCACGAGGTCAAAGCGGACGCCTAGGCGGTCCTGAAAATGTAATCGAAAAAATTTTAAGTTGAGCGAGTCGCGAGTAATAACCAGTCAAACTTGCAAAAAGCGGCAAACATCAAAGGAAATGGAAAAACGAAATTTTGGAATAAAATGCTTATTTCTCAACCGATTTTTTCGTTCTTGTGTCAATCGATGCGTCTTCGGACGGGAAAATTTTTCTGAAGGAATGAGCTGAATAGCTTGAACGGTCCGAAAAAATTCCCCGAAAAACCGATATTTTAAAATTTTTGAAATTTTAAAAAATTTTAAATTTTATAAAAATGTTCATCTCGCTGCAAGGATTCCGAAAATATATGGTTTTATGGGGTTACGGCGTATATTGAGTTCACTGGAGGCCTTACAGGTTTTGTACACACATTTTTGTGTCAGACTTTAGTTGTAGGTTTTGCTGCTAGGCAGGAGGTAATGCCAAGAGTTTATAATAGGAAGAGTCCAGACCCTGTACTATTTGTGGTGTGCTATATTTACTGTTTATGCCATCTAACAATGGGCATATTACGCAAGCTTACGTACCTTTTGCTCTACGCAATGCAATGCTCTCACCCCAACTTGTCATAAAATCAGTTTCTAGATTCTACACACTGAAAATATCTAATTTTACCCTCCCAGTCATTCATATTATAGCATTTTCCATAAAATCTACCTTCATACCTTCTACGTCATTTCTTATTCTTCTTCTTCTTCCATCATATCCCCTGTGTATAGCTTCTTTTTCAGGCTGCCCTGGAAGCCTCTCTAGAGGAGACTGACTTCAAGGAGCCCTCAGTTCGTCAACTGCTGGACGAGACCCGGCGTGCCCACCAGGCCGACGAGGATGCCCAACTGGCCAGCGTCCTCGCCCAGAGTCTCGCCGAGGCGGACGAAGAGGAAAGGCTGCGTCAGGCCTTGGCCCTCAGTCTGGATGGAGCCGCCACTAGTGGTAATGCTGCAGGTAGGATGTGCTACATGTCATGCATGATGCCTTCTTTAAAATATTTACCAAGTATCAGCGAACCCTTGTAGCATATGTAATTTTGCGAACTGCTAACCTTTTCGTACTGTGATCTGTATAGATGAAGTGACACAAAGTGGTGATAATATGTCACAAAGACATACATCACCGAAGATATGACACGTCTGTTTTGCTGGTTGAACTGTCCACTCGTTTCAGACCGACGTGTCTGTGTCTTCGTCAACGTTGAACGTCGTCACGACTTCGCTTTACCGTTGGTATAATGTTTCTGATTTGTTTGCTTTCCGTTGAACTTGTAATCGACAGAGACGGGTCAGAGGGGCAGGGTTTATTTTAGGCAAAAATAGGTGGGGTGGGGGGTTTAAATGGGTTAAAAATGCTAAAAACGTAGTATAAAGAGCCTGTTTTCTGCATATTGGCATAGCTAAGCTAAAAAGTGCCTCAAAAATCAAGACTTGTACCAAAATAGAGAAATGTAAACCAAAAAGATTCTGGCGAGGCCGTATTGAAACTTTTGACCAACAATCCTAAAACTGACAATTTCCAGGGATCCTGGGGTGAATGGAGGAAGACCAAAAAGTGGGGGTGCCCTCCCCCCCCCCAATAAAGTGACGGTAGAAGGCCAATTGTGTACCACCTAATTGTGCTACATTTAATATTTTAGGTTCATCCTCAACTGTCTCGTCTGTCTCCACCGCTGGAAATCACAGCAGTGAAGCTTCCTCTGATACGTCTGCTGCCCCTCCTGTACCATCCTCCAAACGAGTGATCCAGTCAGTTACCACAGTCAATGTTACTGGCAATCCAAATCCCCACCCAACGGTTTCTGTGATCTCCTCTACCCAGCCCCCTGCGCCACAGGCCGGGACAGCCCCACCACCTTCCCAACCACCAGCTCCTATCACTGCCGAAGATGTGCGGACCAAACGAGCTGCCTTTCTGGATCGACTGACAGCTGCTGATCAGCAGAAATCGAATCCTGATTCTGCCTCCTCTTCTGGAGAGAAACGATGATCAAATTGTTGCGATTGTATTGTTGTTTTGTTTGTTGTGTAATATGGGGCTGAGGGGGCTGAGATATATATTTCTTTTGCACCAGAAATTAGGAGAGTTCTTGGATTGAGGTTATTTGGATGGCAAAAGTGTTTGTACTTAATTTTATGTTTTTTGTGATATTATTTTAGTCCTATCACTTTCAACATTGTTTGCCGACTTTTAGAAATAATCTGTCTGCAGCGATCTTAGATTTTTTTACTTAAACACATTGACTGAGTCAACGTTATTTGTCTAGTTTTTATTGCAAGCAAACTATTGTAATTAATATTGTTTTTGTGTGTGTATAAAAACTTGTATAATGACATCTTTTAACTTTTCGTTTTAACAGTGTGTTTGTATAATACTCGCAGTCACCTACGTATCTCTTGGGGCTTTTATTTATTCTTTTTTCTTTGTAAATATGTAATGTGTAGCAACGATTAGTTTGTAAAACCTTAGAACTTTGTAATCGACGTTTTATTTATTAATTTTGTATTTTTCATATCTGTGTCAAAAGTATTTTTTCATGTCTGTGTAAAACTACTGTTTCTGTTTCTGTTTGTGTGCCTGCAGTGTAGTTTTGCTGTTCTGTAATTT
>JASAND010019923.1:0-16238 GCA_030248195.1 Trissonchulus latispiculum | reverse complement strand
TGACGAGAAAAATTTTAAACTTTGAAATAAGATTTTATTTTATTAATACTCTTTCGGCTTCACTAGCGACGAAAGCTGTAAAAAAATTGAGATATAAAAACGCCGCAGGCGACGAAAATCTTAGAAAGTGAGACAGAAAAGCGCCACAGGAGCCAAAAGTTTCATAGTTTTTAGCTTTATGCATTGAAAATAGCTCAATTTTTGCCTTCTCCTCCAAAACTTCCCTGGGGGTCGGACAAAAAGAGGGGGTCGGAACCCCCCAACCCCCCCCCGGGTGCGCCCCTGCTCTGGTCGACCGTTTGGTTGAATGAATGTGATCATCTTGACATAGCAAAGTTTCTTCATTGAAGATCCACAAATATAACATACCATAACATAACAGTTCTTAATTTAGCTTTCGGACCCTTATTGTGCACATAAACCATTAATTGATTGTTCAAACGAATCTCTTAGTCACCTGCAAATGTTTTAGAGAGATTACCTGCTACATCGCAGGTATAGATGATGTAGATAATGACAACTATTATTTGTTGAGTGACATAGAAACTTCCCTTCTTGCTGTTACCGATTCTGCATTAATTAAGTTGAATATTGGGGACGATGGTGCTCAGATTATAACAGACTGCTAGTAAGCAAAGATTTTGCACGTATTCTGTGAACGCTGTCTGTAGTTGAGCAGCATTTATTTAAAGTCACAAACACGTCGTGACAGAAAACTAACTTCTGCATCAACGTATTAAGCTCTTAAATTGCTCATTGTTTGTAATAATTATAAAGAACTTTCACGGTGACCAAACCATATTTCGCTTCAGAGCAGTTCTTTCATTTGTTTTCTGGAGTAACAATCAGTTCCGAGAGACCTGTAAGCTACTTGAAAATCGTTTCATAGATCATAGGCTGAGCAGGTTTTCCATTTTATATTTCAAAGAGTTGCACCGAAAAAATACAAAAAATGTCATAAGCGAAGGTAACAGGTAACGAAAAGATGACCAATCTTAAGCTGCAATGGCAAAAGGTGGAATAGTCATCGTAGCAATACATAGGTCCAATCCCCCCGAGTATACGGACAAGCCCGACCGATATCAGGGTCATGGGGTAAAGAAATGGAGCAATGGGTAGCAGAAATGGCCCAATAAATAAAAGTTTTCGTACCAAAATTCTAAAACATTTCCGTCTTCTCTGAATTTTTACTGCATTTCTTTCATTTTGCAAAAAACGATCAAAATTTTGAAATTTTTTCTAAAAATTGATAATTCTTCTTCAAATTGTCTAAGAATTGTGAATTTATATTTTTATTATATATTAACGTAAACTTTGCGTATGCTACATATCCTTCATAAAATTTTTTGTTCAAGGTACAAGCCCCTCCGGCTATTCTTGGTAAAAGCCCCCCCAGGTTCTGGTCCTGAGTTAATGTGTGACGACAACAATTAAAGAGTTTATCTTTCGCCAACAAATTTTCCCGTCAAGGTTCATAGTTTTCATGAAAATGAACCGAACACTGTAAATTTTGTTCAAAGATTAAAAGCTTTGAAAAGTTTATAATTTTTGTAATTCATGTATAGGTTTTGCAAATTTGAACAAACATTCCCGCAAAATGTTCTCGTTTCTTTCACTTGCAACAATAACTTGGTATCTCTATTTACGCCAAACTGAATAACTCATTCCTTTCTTTCTTTCATTTCTTTAAACGGGCAGGCATATGTGAACAGCTGCAAGTTAGCAAGAATATTCGAAACTGCTTCCAAATGCCAGATATTCTTCCCATAAAATCTAGAAATACGCTAAATTATTACTGGAGCAATGATTTAGCTCTTATTGCATTGTATATTGATTGTAATTCTTAGCTACTACTTGTTATTTTTAGCAACATCATTCCGACGAACGACGCTTTTGACGCCAATTTGCATTTATTGTCTATCGTTGATAAACAGTGTCTTAGTGATCTTAGAAGTATGGCGGAACAACAGAGAACCATGGTTCCGGAATTTGACAACGCTCTGGTGTCTGAATGTCCGGACCATTTTTCTGCTTTTGACCAACCGATAATGCTTGCCCCAGTTACAAACCTATGGGTTTTCGGTTATATTTACAAAGAAGACATAAAACCTCTTCGTCTTGGATAGTGAGTCACAAAATATTTTTCAGCTATCTATCTATATATATATATATATATATATATATATATATATATATATATATATATATATATATATATATATATATATATATATATATATATATATATATATATATATATATATATATATTATATATACATACATATATATATGTCTATTTCTGATTAGTTCAGACATTGAGCCCTGATGAACCTATTTCCTACATATTTTGTTGATTAGGTTCGGCAAGCACAGTAAAACCTGTAACAATCAGCTTGTTTTGATGAGCGGTTCGTGCGTAATATCCTCCAATCAATCAAATTACAGTGGGCTCTAACAAACACTGAAGACATCAGCTGTACGCAGTAAAGTAATCGACACAGTAACAGCTATGGATAAAATAATCAATAAATAGTCAATAAATTACAGTTACACGTAAAATAATCAATAAATAAAAGTTATAAATAAAATACGATTTCTTTCACTTGGAACTACGTTTTTCCTAAAAAATCGTAGCAGACCACTTGACTCCTTAAGCTGTGATAAAAAGTAGCAGCTGAAATAGTTTCTGCTTGAACTTTCGTAAAGACATACGCGCAAGCAAGTGTAAACTTAGTTTTTGTGTCAATTTTTATGACCCATGCGGCCCTTTCATGAAACGTAGTTACGATTGAAAATCGTAGTAGCCTAAAAAGTTACTACGATTAAAGAAAGCCACTACAATGTTTAACAAACGTAGTAGAAAATCGCAGATACGTTTAAAACTACGATTTATTTTTGACAAAGTTCCTAATCAATAGTTAATGCATGCCACAATGGTCAACTTGAGTGAATCAAAACAAAGCTTCTGAATCATCCAAGGAAATATTGTATCAATAATCAGTAAGCTTCCCAGTACAACTTGATTCTTTTTGGGTACAACAACAATAAAAGTCGTTTGTGTACTGTTTTTGTGTTCACTGTATTAGTGTACTGTGAAGAAAGTACCATGGGAGCTATTCGTTTAAGGATGACTGTGTAACAGGTCAGTTTATAAAACTTCTGACATTAAGCCTATTTTGTTCTAGCGACTTTGAATGTCCCTTCGAAATACAAGGTGATCTACCGGCAGGTCTGTTTGCTTTGTTTTGTGATCGCAGTGATGAGATGCATCTTAAGTGCAGCCTTTCTGGTGTCGATCTGGATACTCTAAGAAATGATAGTCTTCAAGTATACTATCCGAACGCCACCTACCCTGCCCCTATTGCTGGAGAATGCAGCGACCCTATGTACGTTTCACCCAAAGTATTCAGGAATTTTTGTATAGCTTTTACTTCTTAAGTTTACTCTAAGATTTTACTTTTATGGCTGTACTAATTGATACTATAAATTTGAACCTGGTACTTGAAGTTATAATTTCCGTTAGTTTGATTCAAAATGAAGCATGCAGCTCAAATGCCCACAACTCAAACTTTTGTAGCTCAAAGGAACGTGGCTGTCGCAGGGAATTCATAGTGATGCTGTAGGTTCAGATCAGCTCGTAGCCAATGTTGTGTTGAGAGACGACCGTACTCAATGATGTATACTCTAAGACTGAATCTGAATCTGAGCACGTATAAAGCTTCCTAACTACACATCAGCATATAATAATTATCTTCGTTATCTTCACTGATGTCTGCTTCGACTGTGACGGCGTTAATGTTTTTACCGCCCCTCTTTCATCCCAACCAGCATACGTTAGCGAAATGTCCCTTTCTCCCACACGAAAAACAGGTTTGGCCGTTAGCTCTGCAATGATTGCCGGATCCACAGGCGCTACACTTCTGACAATCTTCTGAGGACTCAGATTCTCCATTTGACGCAGACTTAGGTTGAGGAGACTCATGACGGTCTTGGAATCAATGGCGTCGTCGTGAACGCTTGCTCGAAGACTGTTGGCGGATGTGGCTCACGGTGGCTGACTTGTGCTGAGCTAGCTTCTTCGCTTCTGAGGTAGCTTTCTCGATCTGCGTAGCTATTTGAGCGGCCTTGCAACGGTCAGATTTCAATCCATGAGCATTCTTTCTCTGATCCTTGGTTGATTGATGCCTTCAACGATCTGATCTCAGAGCATGTCATCTTGGGTTTGGCCAAAATCACATAGGAGAACCAGCACACGTAGGTCGCTGCAGAATGACGTGAAGGACTCTCCAGGATTCTGTTTTCTTTGCCGGAACGTGTGTCAAGCAGCGACAGGATTCTGCTTCGGCGAAAACTAGTCCTCCAGCTGCTGTACGTCATCATACGTCACGTCATCAGCTTCGAACTGCAGAGTGTACTAAACGGGTTGAGCTTCTGTACTCAAACAGTGAATTAGTAAGGCAATTTTGCTCTTGTCAGACACTTCGTCCATCCCCGACGCGGCCAGAAGCATGTCAAAGGACTGTTTCTAATGTCGCCATGGGATTGGAGGGTCTCCAGGAGTTTTCAAAAAGGAAGGCGGCTGTCGCAGGGAACTCATAGTGATGCTGTAGGTTCAGACCAGCTCGTCGCCAATGTTGTGTTGAGAGACGACCGTACTCAATGACGTTTACTGCAAGACTGAATCTGAATCTGAGTACATTTAAAACTTCCGAACAACACATCAGCATATAATAACGAAGCCTAGCTTAGAACATTACTTGCAATCACTAGCATGCGATCATATCACTATACAACTGGCCCAATGCAGCAAATCTGCATACTAAATGGGTAACAGCTTCCTGTACGAAATATTCGTATCTTAAAGTACTTAAGATCATGATATCATACCCTTAGTGTTGATAAACCACTCGGCGAATGTAGTGTATTGCGGACAGTCGGTTTGGGCGCAGTGTGTTCGGTGCGGATACTTAATACGAACAGCAGGAATTGAAGAATCAGTTCTCATACATTGACGGCTTGACGCAGTGTCCGCTAATTGGTCAGTCAGTTCACTCACACTCATACTCATATAATTTTTCTTATCATTAGTGAAACCTTGACGCTGTTCTTGTCTGATGCAAGAAACTCTTGTCGGCTAGTGCGTTACGATCATATATTCAGGGATTCAATATAGCTGCCAGGGATGGAAACTGGGTCATTTTATCTGTCCCATGGCCCACTCGACCGAAGTCTCCCATAGAATTTTAAAATTTGGTGAGCCAGACCCAAATGACCCAATAGAATAACCTGGCCCAGACTCAGCTTACCTAACGTGTTGTCCTTTTGTCCAGTATAATGGAAGAATAAGTACGTTCCAGTCATTTTGTAAAACCAGGTCAACAGTTTGTGTTTTCCTACAAAAAACTAGTTTAACATGTCAACTTCAACTGTCAACTTGTCATGTCAGTTGTCAACTTCGATTTACTAAATTTTGAACCTCAGACAAGCTTCAAAGGCAAGAAGTTATATAAAGAAAATGCAAGACCAGGGATCTCTCGCAATTTCCCCAAAAGCACTAACTTTTGACTTTTTTTGACCAATAACTTTACAATTTTGCACATGGGGCATACTGGAGCCAAATGAATTCAAAAATTAAAAATGTCAAGTAAATGGGCTGAACAGTTTGAGGTTTTGAAAGTATTTAAGCAGCCTGCATTATCACTATGAAAATCAGTGCTGAAATATTATATCAACTGTAACAATTTGTCAGATGTCGATTAATTCGCGAACGCGACTGTCATCTCATGCGAAAGAAAGGAAATCAATGATCTGTCAAATCAATAGACGATAGGAGCCAGTCAGTCAGTCATATGTGCCGAAACTGGTCTAATTCATAAGTTCGACCGGAATCGTATAGCCCGTATAATAGTGAACTGTAGGGTAATCATCGATCTGAAATAAGGAGCAAATGCGTGTTCTTTCCGTGCTATCTCCATTAAATTGTTATCGTTAAAGTATTATTTCTTGGATGCTTAAGCAAAGTCCGAATGACATGACCACCTCTATGCGCAAATCCGATAGCACACAGCTGTATTCTTTGATCGTTGCTCAATGCAGAGCTGGAAGGTGGACGCAGGTACCCGCATGTCCACGTGGACAAATGTTGACAAATGCGGACAAATGTTGACAAATGTGGACACAATTTACTCCGCCAGCTAGTAGTATGATTTGTAGCACCATTTGAAAAAACTAATATAATATGCCAGCAACGAATGTATGCAACAAGCTGTTTGGGTTTTGCTGTCTAATAAGTATTGACATTGCTATGTTACTTTTTGTATGCTTAAAAAGTTGCAGCAAAGCCTTCCGCTTACAGACTGTGCAGACTAGACAATTTGTGAAGCATTAAATAAAAAATCGTATTTAAAAATAATAATAATAATAATAATAATAATAATAATAATAATAAAGTAATAATCGTAAAATAATGCAATATTTATACAACTTATTTCAGTCAAAAATACGAATTGACAGCAACGTTTATACGATATTTGATCGTATAAATAGACTGTATATACGATATTTTAAACAGTGAGTTTTGACGCAGTTCCTTAAGTCGCAGCGCTAGAAGGACCTTACTTATCTATATTGGAAGAATAAAGGTTTTCAGACAGGCAGCCGATTGCACCAAATAAGAATAAGATTAAAATAGGCTTATTCCTGTTTTATTCCGGAATAAGATCGGAATAGTAAGAATTCCATTGCACCAAATAAAAATAAAACCAGAATAAGAATAAGAATATAATTAGATTAAGAGCATTGCATCAAACTTATTCCGGAATAAAATAGGAATAAAATGCGAATAAATCCCTTATTTATTTCTTAATCCTATTCTTCCTCAAGAGCAGGTTAAAGCCCATATATTAAATTTTCTGATTTCTGAATTTTTGATCTTATTCTTATTTGGTGCAATCGGCTGCCTGTCTGAAAACCTTTATTCTTCCAATATAAACAAGTAAGTCTTCTGACACTGCCGACAAGAGAACTGCGTCAAAAACTCACTGTTTAAAATATCGTATATACAGTCTATTTATACGATCAAATATCGTAAACGTTGCTGTCAATTGTATTTTTGACGGAAATAAGTTGTATAAATATTATTTTACGATTATTACTTTATTATTATAATTATTCCACAATCGCCAATCTTACAATGCAAAAACTTGACCAATACAGCTAAAATTTGGTCTGGGTTTGTTTTCGACAATGCCGAATTTATTATTTTAGAATTCATCGGAATTCAAGTTTTCACGTAGTTTATCGAATCTCAATAAAGGCCAAGCCCAAGACGAATGAAAACATTTTCGCCTCCGATTTCGGTGAAAAGCTAAATAAACTAGAACGACTTCGAACTACTGTTCGGCCAAACTGGTAACCTGTAACACCTTTTAAACGAAATCACTGATTGACCCGTGGTCACAAACATGCCTTACCAAATGTTAGATCAAGTTGCAAATTTGCAAATGCAAACTGGAGATTTGCAGCACTGGGCAAAGGTATTGTATAAGAGGCTTCGCTATGTCGTTCTCGAAAATTTTGCGTTGCCCTACATCTAAGAACCGACAAACGGAAACCGACGTTCGTGTTCATACGACCGAATTATTAAGTTGCAAAGAAAGAGAGAAAAAGCACGTTCAGAAAAATCAGTATGCTGATTCACTACTCAAAATACAAGCTTATATTAATGAGATTATGCCATCGCTAAGCAAATATGTGATATTTAATGCAATATGCAATCTTGCGTCATCATGCATTCCTTTAATAACAATAAAGTTACCTTGCTGTATAAGGGCTCAACAAAATCCGGAGGGCTTCTGAAATAAAAATTAATAGATATGCAATTAATTATTTTATTAAACTGCTAAAATGTGTCAGTTCAACCCATTTACTATTCTGTTTAGTCAGTTCGTTTGTAAAACAGAAAAGTTTCCTGCTTTTCTTACAGTAATTTTACGAAAGGGAAAAAGCAGAGCTTCAATTAATTCATTAATTCATTAATAAGAGATATGAGTCAACTGTGGTATTAAAGAAACATCTGTAAGTTGAGGCTTTCATCAAAATTAAATATGAAGTTATGTCAAGCAGTTCTACTTGGAAAGTTTATATGGGAAAAGACGTACGGTTTCTTCGATTCGGCCTCTTTCTTTTTCGGGGGCGCTGCTGCTTCAATCTTTTCAGCACTGACATCTTGATCTTCTATCAGCAACTTTTCTTTGGAAGGCGGTTCGGGGCTTTTCACTTTTTCTGGGGACTTCTTTTTAGGTTTGGGTTCCTCTTTCTTCTCTTCCTTCTTTTCCTCTATTTTCTCAGGCTTCTTTTCCTCTTTCTTTTCGGGCTTCTTTTCCTCCTTTTTCTCCTCTTCTTTAGGCTTTTCTTTCTCTTCTTCGTCTTGTTTTCCCTTCTCTTCCTTTCTGAAGAAGATGTTCATATACAATGTTTTTATACAAAACTTTACAAAAAGCAATATATTTTAAAACCAGATTATATTTTCCTCTAAGTTTCTTCAGAACTGCCTACCTATTTTTATGCTGTAAGAAATAGTCAGAATATATTCGAAATGTAGACATAGATGTACGAAAGTTAACTTCGAGATCCGCCATGACTCACTAATATATGCAATACAGCAGATTTTAAACATATTTATAGATTAACCAAAGTCAAAACCTACCCTTCCAAGTTAAGATTAATGTTAGCGTTGGCTTTTCCCGTTGAATTTTCTACCATAATTATGTACAAACCACTGTCGTCAGCTTTCGGATTCTAAAAAGAAGGAAATACCATCATAAATATGGATCAGTCATCACAATGTTTGCGATGCCGACTTCAAATCTATCAAATCAATTAATTTCGTATAATTTCATTCCTATTAAGGTTTATTCAGCGCTGAAGACAATAATCAGAACTATGAAGTTTTGACAAGTGTTATGCAAACCAAACTCAGTTTCATAATTTTTTGGATTTTGTACTTGGTTCAGCATCGTTGATTACACTATGGGCCAATTTCATAAAAACTTGCGGATTTGCAAGTGCAAGTTCGCGTGCGTGCAAGTGCGGATTACAAGTGTTTCATAAAACTTTTCCGCGAACTTGCGGAAATTAGCTAAGGAAGTTGCGGAACTTGATCCACTTGCAACGCAAGTGCGAGTAGAAGCAAAATTGACAGTAAATGTTTAAAAAACCGTAGCTTTTTTAAAACAACTTAAAATTTACTGAAATTTTCACAAACTGTGCAAAACATGTTAAAGCAGTTATATATTTCTTAAGTTTGGTTAAAAACTGTCGAAGATTAACCACGATATTCAAGTTTTTTAAAAATAGTCTAGTTAAAATCTACTAGACTACTTTACTCGCACTTGCAAGTTCCAAGTGAGTGTTCCAGCGAATTTTTTTAAACACTTCCTTGCTGCTTGTGTTCAAGCGAACTCGCAACTTGCAGCCTACTCGACTCGCAATTCAAGTGCAAATGCGGATTCCGCACTTGACCCTTTATGCAACAATTGCAGCTTGCAAATCCTCAACTTGCAGCTGCGAGTTGCGGAATCCGCAACTTGCAAAGTTTTATGAAATTGGCCCCTCAGGAGACCCGATAGATGCTGCTCACAGTAGACTACTGACAGTGAACAGCGGTTAAGGAAGAGGAGAAGCGAAGGCGAAGAACAGAAAAAGAGGGAATCTAATAAGATCTAACATATACATATTCTGCATACCGAATATGCAACTTTTCAGCAAAATCGGCGACAAAACATTTTTCGGTTTACCTTGGTCACCCCTTGCAAATCAAAAAATCGAATTTTACGAAGTCGAAAAATTTTGTGGTATTAAGACTCAGCGTGGTCGAAAACATATCCATAACCAAATTTCAACTCAATTGGTCAGGTTTTAAGAATTTTGAGTGGTGGGGGGTTAATCGGGAAAAGACCAAAAATAACTCCTTAAGATACAAGACATTAATATACACTTACCGCTATTCTGAGTCTGAACAGGTACTCATCGTTCGCAATAAATTCGGACTCTGACGTAATTCTAGCGGATCGTTCTAAGGGGACCCAATCCCGGAACCAGGTAGCTGAAGGTTTGGAGCTCGATATCACCTTTGACTCAATAACTACTTCGCCTCGACGTTGCGAAATTTGGGGCTTCTGGGTAAATTTCGGAACGTCTTCCTTCTTTTCTGGTGGCTTTGGTTCTAAAATTATTGATGATTATTCTTTAGCTATTTCAGATGTCTAATGTATCAGAATATGTCAAGCTCAAATATCCACCAACTTAATTTGATATTCAAAAATAAAGAGGGAAATATTTTCTACCAAAATTTCATTCTGGGAATTGCATTAAAATAGATAAAATAGTTAATGAATTCTAGGAAATATGTGGGATTAATTGGAAATTACTGGTTAACTCTTTAATTTTTAGATAACTTGGGTCTAAGAACCCAGATTATGTCTTCTGATTTTCCGACTTTTTTCTATTTACTCCTTCTGCGTGAAAGGGTAGTAAAGCAATGTAAAAAGTCAAGCAAATCTGTGAGCCGGAAAGAGGCATTCATTCTTTCTACTCCTTTGCATTTCCCAAAGCTGAACCACTTGTTTTAGTGATATAATTTGGCAGAATAGAATTTTGGCAGATGTTGTCTATCTAGCCAATATTTGTAAAAAATTGTTGCAGGGACCAAAGCGAGAGCTAAAGAAAAAGACACCTAAACTTCTGCAATGAAGCATCCTAAGCAGTGTGTTCGCCGGACTTCATTTTTTGGTCGACTGCAGTTCCCAGCCTAGTAAGCCAAGTTGGTATTCCCCCGGCAGAATTGAAATTTGCAATCCAAATTCCAAACCAGAAAAGCAAATTTTTTCATCCATGGTAATTGCTTTTGTCTACAAACTGTCCCAACTGATTAAGCAGGGCAGGGTAGCCTAGATAGGATAGATAGGCTTCCAAAGATAGGATCGATGGAGCAGGCCGGCCAACTAAAATAAGGACGCCAGCAATCAAAGCTTTCCCAACAACTCACGTTCAAAGTTAAGGGTCAAATTGGCGTTCGTAGCTCCACTATCGTTCTTTATATTACATTTATATTGCCCGGCATCCGAAGCTATGGGGTCCTAAAATGCACACATGGATACAATTGTATCACTTAGTTGTTAATAATGTAAGGAATTTTATCATGAAAAATTGCTCATGTTCTTATATTTGTCGGTTCAAAAATGTAGGTGTGATCTTATGAAAATATCTGCTACTTGCATGCTGAATTTCTGTTTGTAGGTCACAAGTCACAAGTCAATTGACTAAAGATCAATCATGCATCATAATTTGTTTACCCGTATTTCTAACTGAATCAGGTACGTGTTATCAGCCTCAGGGCTAAAAATAAATTTGAATCGACTGTCTTCCTTGACTTCAGTGCCATCCTTGAACCATGTAGGCGTCGGTTTCGAGGGGGACTTCACCCGACACTCCATGATTATGATGGCACCTCCGTCTTTTGGAATAATCTTGGGCTTGCCAACAAATTGGGGTGCTCCTGCTTTCTTTTCCTGACCACCTAAAATATGCGAATCACATTGACCTTAAAAGGAATGCATAAAATATTGTATGTGCAATTATTTACTATTGATTGAGATGTACTCTTAATTTTCTGTTCTCAAATCCTTTAGAGCAAAGTACGCCTGTCGGTTCGCCGTGAGCTCTAGCCAACCCCTAAGTCATTCATCTTTAATTGGTCGGCTAATGGCTACTACTTATGTGTTTAGGTAAAAGCAGACTGCGTGGGGCATCTGTCTTGAGCTGGCCCCTCCTCTACGGTTGTAGTCATCATTTGAGATGGAACAACTGACTCCAGGACTATGTATCAGGTATGAGCACCTGTCGCAGGGAAAATTTTCTCCCCGGAAAAATTTCACTGGGGAAATTGTTCCCTCGGAAAAGTTTCCCTTGGCAAATCTTTCCCATCTTGAAATCATCCAAGAAATTATTTTCTTGATGTATTCACTTTAGGAATTGTAACCAAACTTTACAGCTTTGCTCATTATTTCTATGTTACGTATCCAATTAGTTTCGTATTGTTAGTCGTTTCGTCTTTCCATCCTTGGACATTGTTAAATTGAATGCACTATGGGAGAGGGAGTCCATTGATTTGATTTCTCGACCATCTCAGATTTTTCTCATTTTAAGGTGGTGATTCTTTTTGGGCACATATTGTCGGTTGACGGTTCAAATCAAATGAAATTTCATGAAATTTTCCAAAATAAATTCTTTTAGCATTCTAACACCCTCTTCCCGCTTCAAAAATTCGACTTCTTCGCTGAGGGTGCTTTTTCCAATTTTTGACAGTTAAACACTTGCCGCACAGCTGTGATTATATTCAATCGAAAGATCTTGTTGAGCTCTACATTTTTGCTTTTTGACGCACCTTTCTAGCTTTTTTCTATAGTGAGTTATAGCGGATTTTCTTGTTTTGGGGTTGAAAACTTGTCCTTTTTGCAGAAATCAAATAATCCTCTATTTCTTGAGCTACGAAAGCTGTAGAATTAAACTTACACTGGTTTGCACCAAATGTGGTTAGCAAATGGTTAGCGGATTTGCTGCTAACCACTTGGTCAACTAGAAGTTAACCACAAACTATTTTGCACCAAATGTGGTTAACTTAACCACTTGCTAACCAAATGCTAAGCAAGTGGTTAACATGTGGTTGGCTAATCCTGCTCTCGAGCAGGGTTAACCACGAACTTGCAGTGAATTTTCAGGTTCTGGCAAGAAACTTACGGACCAAACCGTACAAGTAAGAAAGAATTAATGGAATGTATATTCATGCTGGAGTATATGTAACATGTTGAAGTGATTCAATGTTTTGCGTGATTCATATTTAAGTTAGTAAGAAAAGTTAAAACTATCTTCTATTGCTCAAATCGGTATTGTTCTTGAAAAGTAGTTGTATTCGAATTATAATTTTGGTGCAGTTGATCACAAAATGTAGCTGCTTTTATATGACCTTTATTGCTTTATCTTTTGCCAATTGCATAGTGAAATTTTGTCTCACGGATGTTTTGTAACCTACTTTGTAAATTATAAAAGTTCGTTTTCGTATAGACAGAAGGCACAAGATCAGAACACGACATTGAACTGTGTTTAATCGTGAGTGAAGCTTTTTAAAAATTCAATGTAATTCATTGGACAAACGAGTGCAGCGGCGTAGTCTGATTGGTTCAGAAAAGACCCGCCTCTAGCTCCTGCTAACCATTTGCTAACCACGTGGTTGACTAACCATTTGCTAGCCACATTTGGTGCAAGAAAGTTACTGCTAACCATATGGTTATGGTTAGCAAATGGTTAGTTAACCATTTGGTTAGCAATAACCATAGGGTTAGCAAATGGTTAACCACATTTGGTGCAAACGGCCGTAAGGGTGTCAATTTGAATGCCTCGTCGAGGCCAATTATTCGTGGCATTGTAACCTTCTAAATGCTATCCCGTACGCTGCTATCATAAAAATGTGGTTTTTGCAAAAATATGACGAATTTTTTCCAGTGATTGTGGAGCATTTACTATGCAAGCTAGTAGAGACCTGCACGGGCCGAATTTTTGCGGCCCGGCCCGGCCCGGCCCGTGAAAATTTTTTCTCGACCCGCCCGGCCCGGCCCGTGAAAGGTTTCGGCCCGCTCGGCCCGGCCCGTCAAATATTTCTCCCGCCCGGCTCGGCCTGCAAAATTTTTCATTTTTTCAGAAAATACAAAATTTCAATAAATGCAAAATTCTATTCAGTTTGAAGTTTCTGTATATATTGTAGTCGCAAAAATTGCATCAATGAATTGAGAGATTTGACATTAATTTTGAGCACCAACTTTTACAACTAACAGTTTAAATTGATTGTTCCAAATTTTAACAGTGCTTGTTCCGAAAGTTTTGAACCACAGGGCTGTGCTGGACAACATTTGAAGCGGCAATTTTTGACTAGGCCTTTTCGCGAGTACGGGGAGCAATTTCTCTAGTGAAATTTTTCCGTGGGGAAAGATTTCCCAAATGAATTTTTCCGGGGGGAAAGATATCACGGGGGAAATTTCCCTGTGACACCAGCACCCCAGACTACTCCGACAAAGGTAGGGGAATTCTCCGGGGTTACCTGTACCTTTTCTCTGTTTTGCCACAAACCTATAGCTGTAGATGAAGTTTTATTTATTTACCTTTTAGCTGTATTTTGCATCCCATTTTCGTTCCAATTCCAGTTATCATATTGAGAATGAAGAATGAAGATTTATTGAGAATGAATATTTTAAATGAACATTTATTGAGAATGAAGATTTTACCTGCAAAATTCAGGTTGATGTTCGCGTTTGATTCGCCCAAGTCGTTTCCTGCTGTACATTTGTACGCACCACCATCGTTGGCAGTAGGGTCCTGAAAAAAGAAATTTGTTAAAATTGTGTTCCTCGGAATTTCTGGAACACTTTAGAAACAATAGGCTTTTAATAAATTCTAGTGGAAGCTAAAGCAAAGCATAAACAACAAATGAAAGATCGTGCTGCATACGTCGTTGACGTTTGAAAGTAAGGGGTACTACTCAACAAAACCACTAATATACATTTTTTCATAAAAAAGCATTTTACTTTATTGGTAATTTGGAGGACCTGACGACTTTAGTTAATGCAAAAAACAGGTGCTCTGAAACGTAATTTGGATAGCCAGGAATTGTTCGTTCTATACGCAGTCCTTATCCGGTAAATGTTTTAAAGTAAGTATTGCTGAAAGCTGTGCCTAGAAATATGCCTAAACGTTTAGCTTTACCCAACGGGTTATTTATGACATAGCCTCCGCTTCTACAGGATTAACTTGGAAACTGTGGTTTCTATATGCCGCTGAAACGAGATTACACATATTTGAGGTCAGTGATTGTTTTGAATCTTTAACTGTTCAAATCCCAGTTTAATACGTTATATATTACTATTCTTGTAGAATAATGACCATTACCTTGATCAGAAGAGTGGCTATATATTTGTCTTCTCCTTTTCCTTCCAATTTCATGACATAACGAGCCCCTTCTGAGAGGACATCGGTCCCGTGAGCCCATCGGATTGTGGGTTCTGGGGCCGCTTCCAGCTGACATTCCATAAGCAGATGGCCTTCCGCCATCTGCTTAATCTTCGGCTTCTGAGTAAACCGAGGTGCTTTACCACCCGGCATACTAAAATAAAAAACGATAAAGTCATGGAAAATCGAAACCTCAAACTTTATTGATGTATTACACCCTCTCAAGATTAGGAAAGAATGATGGGGTTTGGGGATAGTCCAACAGCCAATTAGTTTTCCGATTTATTGGTCACTTAAGGTGAGAGGACTTCAAAACTTTTTGATTAATTCATTCCCCTCCGTTAACGGATCTTTTCAGTTTTTTCCAATCTCCAAATCAGAACATCTCAGGTTATCCAAAAAATTACAGCCAACCATCCGAAATGGCAAACTATTTTATTGACGAGTCTACTCTATCCTAATCCCTTGGCATATACATTTCCCAAAAGGACAGGGATTTTCTACAAGATGGCTGTCTGTTATCCCATCTCTTCCTAAACATGGGGAGGGGTCTCTCATTTCATAACTATCTCGTAGCGTAGGAGCACGGTCAAGATCACAGATGAGAGGAAGAGACAATAATGCCGTATATTTCTCTTCTCCACCTGTGTTTTTGCTTCTTGAAAGTAAGAATTAGTTTTGTTATTAGTCGTTCCGCTGGAAGCAAGAATCGACCGATAATTTAGCATGTCTTTAGCAAAGATGCATCTTAGACTGCCTATTTATGCTCAGAAATTTCTTACTATGCCAGCAGATCAAAATCTTCGATTTCATCTAAATCAATTGATGAATTAAGAGAACAATCTACTGGCTTATCAAGCCAGGATGGTTTCCCACCAACTTGCATGAAGCTGTCCTTTTGTCAAAGGATAAAAAAATTATCAAAAATGCTACTTGGAAAAAAACTAAGCGAGTTTCCAGCGAAATTGCACAGCTGAGTCAAAAACCTGTGCGATCTCTCGCTTCAAGTGTGTGCTCAAGTTTTCTTGGAAACGACATACGAAAAGGTACCGATGTATTTGAGAAGATTAAGAGAAAGAACAGGGTCGTAACGGATAAAATATTATTTCAATAAATCTTAGCAGTTACGCTTAAAACTTTAATCATTCTAAATATAAGCTTAGCTTTAAATTATTTGTT
>JASAND010019920.1:0-22132 GCA_030248195.1 Trissonchulus latispiculum | reverse complement strand
GATACCAGGGACTAGGCCTGATGTCACTAATCTTATCGTTATGTACTCTAGTATGTATATTCCTACCTGTTTTTGCTTTACTCAGGAAACAATTTTTAAATCACTAGAAATTAAGCATTTTCCAAGTCTGATTTACCGTAAGCATTTATGCGATCTTAAGTTGAGGTGATTTAAACCTTAACACGCAGTGGAGTACAACTGGTGATTAAAAATTAAACGACAATTAAAACAAAATAATTAATTAATTTTAGAATACATCGGTTCAATGACAGGCCAGCTTCCATCGCATTCAAGTTTGGAAAGTGTTCACAGGTTTGTAATTTGACTTTTAACAGTTAATTTAAAAATATCAAATCTGAGTTAAGTTACATAAGTGGATGTCATTTAGTCAAGCATTTTATTCGTCATAATGTTAAACACCTGAAACGAGAAAAATCGAAACCGTTTGTTTGTTCGAAACTCCAATAGCACCGATAAACAGCAACAAAAATTTGCATAAACTGCAGTTCTTACAAACAATAATTTCCTGTAATATGAGTGCAAACTGCAAATCTGTTTACTATAATATAGATATTTATTCATGTCATTTTATTTAGCTTGTCACCAACGGAAAGTGGCTATGAAAGTCGAGTTGCCAGTGCCGAACATCCCAGTCCTTGTAAGTATTTTTAAGTTAATATCAATTATCTCTGTCATGATGTCTTAGGAGATATTTCCCAAATGTTGTACCGAACATTTAACCACCAAGAATGCTTTATAACTAGGAGTGTTCGTCACTTATAGCCTGAAAGCCATGATCTGCAAGACTGCAAGATAACGGATAAAGTAACGACAGTTTCTAACTAAGAACAGAAAATTTGATCTTTTTTAATTTAAAATTTTATCTTTTAAATTTTTTATTTTAGCAAGATCAGTCTCTGTTCAGGATGCGGACGATCTGATCAATTGTCCGATGACTGCTTTCACCGATTCAGAAGAGGAATCACTGACTGCACTGTTAGATCGGTTACAGTCTGGTCTGTTACAGTAAATTCTGCCTTTCTTTCTGTAAAGGGTTGACTGTCTCCTGCGAATAAATTGAGCGTTTGCGTCTGTCAAAGGTTGAAAGATGTGAAGAAAAGTAAGTATCCAGGGTGGAAATCGAAAAGAGCGGTAGTTGGGCTCATTGCCAGATGTGTTTTGCGCACACTTGGTGGTGTGCAACATTCTGTCATCCTCTAATTGTTTCTACTAACCACTATCAATTCGCAATTCCCCTTTTCTTTTTTAGAAATCTTAGTGAGAAGACAGACAGGATTGACTTTCCGGAAAGTTTTATTCCTGAATCCATTTTTATGTTTTTCAGGTTTTTTATATTTTCAGGATCGGTGAGAGTTCAGATAGAATCGTTGGACGAAATTTCCGACATAATCGAATCTAATCCGTCCCTTCGTCGAAAAGGAAGACTGAGATCCAAGTTACTGAAGTCCGTTTTCGGCCTCCTAGATGTCGAAAAGCCCCAACTCTGCGTCAAAGCTGCCACAGCTGCGTTTATGGTGGGAGTTGTAGATGGAATACTAGACTGACAAAACTAATAAAATATGTTAACCGATAATTGAAATTATAATTGAATTTAAAAAATGGTATTTGAATTTACCTGAAGTTTTAATTGAAATTGTTGTTGGACAGATTTTTCATGAGAGTGTTACATTTTTTATGACTTTGAAGATGTCTTCCATGTAAATAAAATAACAAATGCTTCCTACAAAGGTTAAGCGTTTAATTACTGTCACTATCCAATTTTTCATCCATACTTTTGAACCCAGTTTGTGTTATGGTTTCAGTTGAACATTTCTGGGACAAACTTGGCCAATGTTGGAAAACAGCTGTACACCCTGAGCAAGTCCAGCTCAAATGATGCTTTGTTCCAGGAAAACCGACTGCTGTGTCAGTATCAACAATTCTAATACGACCAAATTAATCAAGAAATTTATTTATACTGCTAGGCAAGGCATACATTTAGAACTAAAAATTTCATAATTACCAAGATCAATAATTCAGTTCATATAAATATTATTAATTGCTATTAATTAAACTCACAATCATCAATTGTTTCAGCTTCCTGGCTGTATCTCTTGTCTAAATGCCGGGTGCTTCATGACTCAGATACCCTGCTGTTCAGTTTGGGATCCCTGAAATTTCTGTCAGCAAACTCGATATTTGCTCAACAACTTGTGGACCTGAACATTGTATCGGTGCTTGTGGGGATCCTCAATGAAATTACGGTTAAAAAACTAAATCTTAGATCTTGAATCTCTGCGCTAATCCACTGTTTGCATGGATTAGTGTCCTGCATTGTAATTGTCTAACGTAAAGTTGAGGCTTATAAATGTTTATATTTATGTTTACGTTTACGTTTTATTTAAAGTTACTCTAAGCTTGGCAATGTGATAATCACAGGTAATGGATAGAAATAAGTTCGGTTAAATACACTTTTGTATTTTAGGAGGTGAAATTGGTGCCTGACTCCATTATTGAAACAAAACTTTTGCATATTGCTGTACAGGTAAAGCTGCACCGATAAATAGTACATATATACGTAAATTATGTGATTAAATTATAGCACATGTATCGGATCTTTGAGTGTCAGCAGTGTTGCAGGCCTGAATTTTTCGGACCTGAGATTTTGGATCGAACCAAGAAACGTCTGTTTAGCACACCGTCATACCGATTGAGCCACCCCAGTGTAAGGGAAGCAGACATAGGAAAGATTGATAAGCCTGATAAGGGAGTTCAGCTGTTGGCCCTGTGGTGTAGTGGTTAGCATGTCTGACTCCGGAGCAGAAGGGCCGTGGTTCAAACCCCGGCTGGGCCAATCTTAACTGTCAACGGTGAATGAAAAGTTGAACCTCCCTCTTCCCTTCTCTCTCCTAGGTCCTGGTTTCGTGGGTACGAGGGTGTCTGACGCCTCTCGTCCAGGGTTTACCCATGGTCTCATTCTTCTTCGTCCACCATCCCTGGTAGAAGCGCTACACCGCCATAATCGAACAAGCTGAAATCTAACAAACTGCAGTAACAGTTTAACGGACGATTTCGCGTATTTAAAGTATTCAAAATACAGCACATTATCCCTCATAATTGTTTCAAACCTATTTTACACGTTATTTGCTTATCGTGCATGGTTTAATATTTTGTGTTTAGGCTGCAGCAATACTACGAAATTTACTGGATTGTGGAGTGAAAGCGCGTGAAAGTTTCCTTCACTATGACGTTTGTAACTGTCTTATGAAGGTCCTAAACTATGGTTTGACGGACCGAGAATTAGTTCTGTACATTTCGAGACTTTTCAGGTAAATATAAGGATAAATACAGTAATAAAATAAACTTAATATAAGCGTGGCCTTATGTGAGATGTTAAGTGTAATTTAAATCATTAGCAATGTATAACTTTATTCTTTTGGATTAGCCTTGAATTGGTTCTTGTATTTCAGCAAAGTCAGCCTTTATCCAGAGTTTTGTGCACACTTTGAAGAAATGAAATCATACCTATATGAAACTTTTCATTCCATTTTGGAAAAATACTATCGGAAACAGGTAGGCAGGATTAAATTCATATATTGCTCCTGAGTTCGTCAGTAAGACCTAAGAGCTCTATATATAACAATTTGCGCACAGCAAACTCCGAGCTAAATTTTATAATGCTTCGTGTTGTGCACTGAAGCTGAATAGCATCGACTCCTAATAGGGACTAACTCATAGGGACTTGGAACTAACATTTATGCCAAACTAAAAATTTAATTTATTTTTAATTTAATTTTTGCTTTCGTATGATTATTAATAGTCTTCTTAGATTAACCAGTGTAGAATTGCGTTGCCATACGGTTTCCTCAAGCTAACTGTTGTCCATTTGCCTCTTCCACACAAATGGGTATCAAGTATCATCCCCCTAAAGCAAGCTTATTGTGATCTTAGCTGAACAGATCACAGCTTACAGCTTATAGATATAGCTTGGTTATAATGGTGTGAAATCATAGATTGACGGATCTTAACTAACAACATTTCTTAACATTTTTAAATAACTTCAATTCTTTACAACATTCATCCTTCTTCTTTAAAAGCTTTAGTCCCAGTAGGCCTCACGGCGAAATTCATCCACCGCTGGGTCATATCTTAGCGGTGGGCGCCGATTCCGTGCAGGCCAGCGATCAGCTTGAACTGGCTGATCTCTGACAACCAACGGCCCCGGATCAGGATTCTGAGCAGCGGGTTGTGGGTAAACCATATCTGGGAATTCAGCTAGATGAACATAAGAATCGTCGGAAACTCGACTCTTTGAGTTGTCCATAGATGGGAACTTTACCAACTTGCGCGAATTCCAGATCTTTCCGTTTTCCAGAAGGAACGTATTCCGTGACTTTTGGGCTATGACTACCAAAGGCTTTGAATACTTGGATTCGCCCTTTGCGTTTGCAGGCAGGCAGTACATATCTGACTTTGTCCCCAACCTTTATGAAACTCTTCTCCTTTACACTTCTTTTTGTCCACTTTCGCTGATATGCTTGTACGTTTTCTTTGATGGCGCCAGGCTTTTCAACCTTGTGGAAGGCAAAGGTAGGACTATTGAGCTTGGTGCGGATAGAACGACCAAGGAACAGTTCAGCTGGGCTTTTGTTTGTAGCTCTGTGCGGTGTTGTTCTGTATGATGCGAGGACTGAAATAACTTTTTGATCCCAGGGTATTTGTGATCTGGCAAGCGTCATGAGCTTAGCTTTCAGTTCTCTGTTGAATCTTTCTACAGCCCCATTACATTGAGGATTGTAGACGGCGGTACGGCTGTGCTTGATGTTGTTGGATTTCAAATACTCTTCAAACTCATAGCTGACAAACTGAGGTCCGTTATCCGATATTAGTTGTTCTGGTAGGCCGTAACGTGCGAATTGACGATGCAAGAAATCAATGATAACTCTTGTAGTTATCCGTGAGCATACGGCAACTTCAGCCCATCGAGAGTAATGATCAACCAGGACCAATAAATATGGCGAGTGAGCTGGAGCTGTCGAGAATGGACCTTGGATGTCAATGGCTATTCTTTGCCATGGATAGTCCGGATGTGGGATCGGCAGTACAGCAGGAGACGGTCTGACCACAGCTTTATCACTAAATTGACAATCACTGCAGTGCTGTACCAAGGTGTTGACATCGGCATCTAAACCGGGCCACCAGTAGTGGTCACGCAGGATCTGTTTGGTTTTGGTTGTTCCCTTGTGGCCCTCATGAGCAAGAGCCAAAATCTTTGATCGCAGCGATTCAGGAGGTATTATTCGACATGGGGCGCGGAAAACGCAATCTTCTCCAAGGAAGATTTCGTTGCGGAGAAGATAGTATGGCTTTAGTTCAGGTTCCAGTTGTTTGAGGTGAGGCCAAACTTCGACAGTAAATCGAGTAACTGTTTGAAGTAGTGTATCAGCTTTGAATGATTCTTGTACTTCCGAAAGTGTTACGGCCGATGCTGAACCAATGAAGGAAATTTGAATGTCATCATCTTCAAAACTTTGAGTTTCTGATAATGAAAGCCGTGATAGGCAATCCGCTGTGACGATGGGAGGGTAGGGTTGAACAAGGCAAGGGATGGAGACTTCTCAATCATCTTCTTGATCTTATCGAAAGCAGCTTTGTGGGCTTCCGTCCAATTGAATGGGATAGATGTGTCGCTCTTTTGCCTGGTAAGCGCTCGCAACGGTTCGCTGATAGTGGAGAAATTCGGGACGAACTTCATGTAGTATGAACACATTCCAAGAAATGTGCGAAGAGTTGGTAAATCCTTAGGTTCAGGAGCTTTCAGAATGGCGTTCAGATTCTTCGTGTTAGGCTTCAATCCACATTCATTGAGTGTATGTCCCAGGCATTTAATCTCTGGTTGAGATAAAGCCAGCTTCGATATCTCTAAGGTGATGTTGTGGTGGTCCAACTTTCGCAGCACTTGATGTAGTCTGTCGTCATGCTCTGGTTGGGTACTTCGAATCCCACCCTCGTCGCCAAAATATTGTGATCTTAGCTTAACAGATCATAGCTTACAGCTTATAGATATAGCTTGGTTATAATGGTATGATATCATAGATAGACGGATCTTAACTAACAACATTTCTTAACATTTTTAAATAACTTCAATTCTTTACAACAAAGCTAAGCTCGAAACAGACACATTTTAGAGTAGGTGTTGCTTTTGATCAGACAGAGCAAATTTTTTGCTTACAGAGTAAATTATGGGGAACTTAATCTTGGCAGTCTTAGATTTGTTTATGCTTTCTGGTTTTCTGTTCGTTGTCTGTTTTATTATGCTTTTCGCAATCTTATGTTCTTGCAAAGTAAGCCAGGGTTGTTTTTAACTTTCATTTTTTGTGTCACGAACTGTTTCCCATAAAACTTCAGCTGTACCTTGGCAATTTTCCCCATGAATAATTTATTTGGAAAGAAAAGTTTGAAAAAATTAGTCAGTCCTATTTTCCGACTCAATAACTTTGCTAAGCGCCGGCACGAAGCAAAATTATTGAAAAGTTCAACTGGAGCATGCTAAATTAGAAGTGAAGGTGGCGGGCAAGGTTAAGCCACAACTTTTTGGCTTAAAATAGACTTATGTTGGCTACTCGGGTTTTGGCCGGTTTCTGGAAAATTTGCAAAAAGGCGCTAAGTTTCTTGACATCCAAACTGGAAAAAACAATAAACTGGCAAAAATCCAGTATTTTAAGCTAATGGATTAAATTGGGGAATAAGTATGGCTTAGAAAAGGAATAGAGCAGTGAGCTAAAAGGAGAACTTTATGAAAAAAGGAAAATACAAAATTTCGTTTCAGTTTTATGACCTCAAACTTTACAGTCTCAGATGAGAATCAATCTAAAAACTTTGGGCAACTTACTGCAACAAGTACAGTTTAACTAAGCCGAGTGTGAATTACCCTTTGGTCTTTGTTTAGCAATTTGCTCAGAAATGGGTTATCTAACTCCTCGCAGAGAAAGTAGAAAGAAAGCAAGACTATTTCCTATAGTATCAACCCATTGAAGAATAGTCATGCCAAATTTGGATGAACAAGTTTCGTTAACCCATTGAAATCCTACGTTGAAACGAGAATTCCGTGAATAATTTCATGCCCAATTAATTATGATTTAATTTTTTGTTTTCATGTTTTAGGACGTAACTGTCAGGGTGCTCTTTGTGACAGGAAATCTCCTCTACTCAAGTCCGGAGGGCCAACTTCATTGCTATCAGCAGCCGGGGATGGTTGAAATTTTGTTGCACACTTTTGGACACTATCTGGAAATTGATCGTCGTGTAAGCCAGAAAGCGTGCAGCATTTCTCAAGTCGCGTTAGGTTTCAAGTTTTGTAGTTTTGATGATTTTAGGCAACAAGCAATTTGTTTTCAGTAAGGGTAGTGTTAAGACTACTTCTGACAACTTCGTCTTGACCAACTTTACGCAACCAATTATATACTTAGATTTTACCTTGGCACCTTCGGGTGATGATCATTACACTGTGATACCTAATACAGTTGGTAGCAATAAATAACCAATTAGTGTTTTAGTTATCAGAGGATATATCTGACGTGGAAAGCTTAGTATCCTGCAACAGTTCAACCAAAACTGGGGTCCAGGTGGAAGATCTGTTAGTCAAAGTAGGTATTACCTAAGTTTCCTGCTAGCTGCCACTTCGGAGGGTTAGGTCGAGTCAGCGGTGTAGCTTTTGCGTTCGTTGAGCAGGAGACTGTGTGTTTGAGTTTCTCCAGGTACCTGATTTATTCGGATGCTTGTTGGTGTCCAACTTTCTTTCATTCTTTAATTATCCTGCATAATGCCTCTCTCTTACTTACAAAAATGGACAAATAAAAAATGGAATCCTTTGTATGTATATATATATATATATAGAAGATAATTAAATAAATAAAAATGAAGTCATTTTATAAAATTCTTCCCTTCATAGTGTCTATATGTTATATATGTAGTTGCCATGCGTGCAAACACATACCTAAATTTGATTCATAACTTAGTGTAAATCTTTATTGCTTTATGGATAATTAGTCATTGTTGCAGCTGGTGAGGGTGACGGCAAATCTGAGCGCGCATCCTGAAATTGGTCCTGACCTGGCCACAAACGAACAACTCTCCAATTACCTCATTAACGTTCTGGGTAATTTAGGATGGAAGGGGATTAATTGAAGCTCTACTTAATTAATTTCTATTTCCTGTTTAGTTAGTAAAAGTTACAAGTAGTTTCTTAAACTATCTATTATTATCTTATTTATTTTAGTATTATTATTATTATTACCATTATGCACTACCCGATTATTACTGCATAAATCTATTAGGGATCTACCGTTTAGGGACTCTATCTGTTTAGGGTTTAGCAATAATTGACAGTATAGGCAGTCGGAACTAATTTCCTAAAGTCTGTTTTCTAAAACCGAAACCGATATACAGCTCCGATTTGAAATCAGGCAAGCCGATTTTTGCAATTTCAGAAACCAAAGAACTGCCCTCTAGCGAAGAATTGGTGCTGAACACTTTGGTCACCCTGAGTAATGTGTCATTTTTTGCCGGCTCAACTGGAACTACAGAACTATTCAGGCAGCAGAGACTAGTACAAGGTACAGACATTTGGGGGAGGCTAAACCAATAAATAGAGTAAATCTACCAAAGAGCGTCTGGAAAAATGTATTCAATGAATAACTTTGTCTTTTCAGTTAACCATTGATTTAAAAGAGTTCTATTCTATTTAAAAAGGCACATAGATGTACTGTGGAAATTATAGATAAATTAAAGCAATTACTGCATTTAGCTAATCAAATTAATAATCGCTAAATTTATTTTAATTACATTCTAGTCTGAGTTAAATCAGCTTAGTTAAAACTTAGTTTAGAAAAGACATCTCATCGAATCTTTAACCTTTGTTTTTCATTCCTGTTGCAGCACTCAACAATCTGTTGCTCTGTTCGTATCCGCGAGTTCTGCTGGAAACCGCCAAAGTGATGTCCAATATCTCCCAAGATCCTGCGGTTCAAATTTGGCTTCACAATCACAAAGGTCGGCTTTCGACAACGGACTTTGTTGTGTGGATTTTGCTGTAATGAGGATTCCAAAAATTACATCGTGATATACCATCGTTTCGATGCGGTGGCTATTTTTTGTACTAGTACACCTGTGGTATGAATTTAGCGATTTCACGTGGACACCATAATGTTAAAATTAGTACGACTAATTAGTTTCGCTGTCCGCGGGCTTAGCTCAGTGGTAGGGTACTCTGCTGAAGATCGGAAAAACTCGGCGGTTTGATTCCAGTACTCGACATTTTTCTACAATCTTTTGAAATCTGATTTCATTATTTGCACACTGGAAAGTGGAAATTTGTGGAGCCCTGCAGTAATATTATTTTAACTTACCCCTGCAGAGTACATATTTTTATTGATACACTGCCATAAAAATTTACATTAGAATAAATTTTTAATTTTTAATTTTTAGTACATTCCACAATTGCTACACTGCTGGACAACCCCAATCATGAGGTAGTGGCTGCCGTCTGCTCAATTCTGGTGAATCTCAGCGCTGATCTTCGAATTTCCCAGGGTCTGGTGAAAAATGGGAAATTTGTGGAAAAACTGATCGATCTGTTGCATAAGTTTGGCAAAGTTCACTGGCCCATCTGTGGTGCGGTGTGCAAGATGGTGAACAATCTTTGCATGCATCAGGGATTGTTGAAGCAATTGCTGCCAGCGACGTTGCGAAAATTGGCAAAATGTTTGCTGGATTTACTGGGTAAATGTTAGATTCTGTAGTAATGTGTGCTGCGTTTCACATAGTATCAAGAGTTCATAATAACTAAAAGCAAGAGTAGATGATAGGAAGAGTATGACACGGGACTCTTCCTAGTGTAATTGGCCTGTCAGATGCTCGGCACATTAAGGCCGAAATCTCGGGGGGGGGGGTGTCACGGTTAACACAGTTAACCATGTGTTTATATGCGCTTGAACTAAAATAAATCTGATTGGCTAATCCCCTACCTTATGTCAAAATTACGTGTATAAGGTGACCCCCCCGAGATCTATCTCGGGGGGCTCAGCTTAACGTTGTTAAGCGTGTGTTTATATGCGTTTGAACTGAAATGCATTTGATTGGTTACTTAGCTATCGTAGCCCTCACCAGTGCATTTCAATAGCAGCAGCTAAGCAGCCAATCAAATGCATTTCAGTTCAAACGCATATAAACACACGCTTAACAACGTTAAGCTGAGCCCCCCCCCTCCGAGATCTCGGGGGGGGGTCACCTTATACACGTAATTTTGACATAAGGTAGGGGATTAGCCAATCAGATTCATTTTAGTTTAACCGCATATAAACACATGGTTAACTGTGTTAACCGTGCCCCCCCCCCGAGATTTCGGCCTTAATGTTCCGAGCATATGACAGGCCACTTACAGTAGCAAGGGTACGGTGTCGTACTCTTGCTATTATCAAGAGTACATAATAACTAAGAGTGTGACAAGCGTCACGCCCCCCCCCCCCACAACTGAGTATGTGCACTTCAAATATTTTTGCCCGCTATGCCTACGTTCTAAAGCTCAAAAACACAACTAGTCCGTTGGTTCAATGTGCGTTTGTTACGAGCTTTAGAACGTAGGCATAGCGGGCAAAAATATTTGAAGTGCACATACTCAGTTGTGGGGGGGGGATCAGCCGTTATTGTGCAGATGGATGTTTTTCGCTTGATAACTAAGAGCGTGGCGCTTGTCACACTCTTAGTTATTATGTACTCTTGCTATTATTAACTCTTGCTAAAAGTATTGTGGAGGGACGCGGTAAAGCCGTGCAAATCGTGCACCCAGTGCATCAGTGAGTCCCCAATAAAGCCGAAAGTAAGATGTGTCTCACACTCTTACATATATTATCAAACATTTAGATACTTACGTAAGTTATAGCCCTAAATAAAGATAGGTTTAAATAAGTTTCAAGACAACCACACTTGAAACTTAGTCTATTTTAGAAAAAATAGTTAGTTATCATTATAAAATGATGATTATAATCATTAAAAATTATAAAATCATTATAAACTTATAAAATCATTATAAAATAAAAATTTAATTTTTAGATGAATCAGCACCACAGCTTCCGTCGGAGGCACCAGAGGATTTGGCGACGGACGTTCTAAATATGTGGGAAGATGAATTTTGTCCGTTTGCCCTGACTTTGTTGGAAACGGTTGCGACAGAGCTTAATCTCAAGGAGAGTCTAAAGGTTGCGACGGCATGAAGTTCAACTCAAGGAAAAACTGATTGTGTAAATGAAAACGGTTCTAAGATTTGGAAAATTGATTGAAAATAGTTTTTTATGAATTAAAGTGTCATTAATGTTGCGTTGAGGAGTTTGCAAATATTCTGCAAGTAAAAATAGTCAATCATAAGGATAACACAAATGCATTAAAGTCTTTGCTCCACGGACACTACTTCGTTTTAACTCCCACTGAACGTGGTTTTGAGATATTTGATTTTTGGAATATACAATTTTGAAACTAGCCTCTGTCAGCTTGTACTATGAATATATGAAATGGCAGGGAAAAACAAACTCGGACCTTTCCATTTCTTGATAGACAAGAAAATTTTACACACCGCAAGATCGTTGCATTTTTAAAACCTTAGAACAGTATCTCAGATACCGTAATAAAATTTTATCGAGATATTAATTGCTGTTCTAGTATGAGAATCGTCTAGTTGACTAAATTGACTCAAAATAAAATCAATCTCTAGACTTTACTATAATCTTCATGTACAGCGCTGAGCATCACCCCCTGATTGTGGCACAATAAATTACACTGTTCAAATATACACACTATAGTACAAAATTGTAGCTAATTTGACGTTGTCTCATGCTGAGCCGCTAGTAGCGTATGAGATGCAGTTTAGGTGCTGGAATTTTGTTAAAGAGATTATTGTTGTCGCTGTCACTGTTCCCACCTTCTTCTTCCTCTGTTTCCACTCCAAAGCTGAGATCCACCGAATCGGGCAGCTCTCGATAAGTCATGCTGTCGGCGGCAAGCTCTTGCTCTTCGTCAGCCGCTAGCGCTTCCTCGCCTAGCAGCGGTGTCGTCACTTGCGCCAGATCCGAGTCAGAATCGCCAGCTTCTCGCGGTTCAGCTGGCGATTCTGGCATCGGATCTGGTGAATCGTCCGAATTCCGGATTTCGTTGGCAACTTCGCTGAGAGATTCGTCGCCGAGGGATGACCGAATGCCGGTCTCCTCGTTTTTTAGCTCTTGTAATTCTTGTGTCAGTTTGTCGTTCAGCTTTTTGGCTGCCACTAAATCCATGAACTTTTCCGACCTCACTGGTACTTCGTTGTCGACCAAACTCTTTGGCACCTGGGATTCGATAATTTCATTGTCCTTCGGTGTTTTATCGTCCACTGCTTTGGCTGAGGTTCCCCGTACGACAGATTCCAGATTTGGCAATTCTCCCCGGCTCGCGTTTTTCTCTCGTATCTCTCCAGTCTCCACATGGATTTCGTTGTCGATAATTTCTCGCTTGGCCGTCGGCAACATTTCACCGCCGGCCAGAACCCGACTCAGGGTCGTCGTCACCAACTGTGGCTCAGAATTCGCAAAGCCCAGATCGGTCGAGTACCACTTTTTGCCCACCAGTTTCGGTTCCAGATCAGCCACAGCCTCCTTGTACTCCAACTCCTTTTTCGGCGGCAAGTAGTCTGCGTCAAAGGTCTCTTCCTCATCGCCGCTGACTTCGTGCGTTTGCCGAGATCTTGCCAGATTCTCCTCCACGGCGCCCGGTGGTGGTGAATCTGACAAGCTCAGCGTTGTCGTTGTTGCTGTCGTTGTTGTTGCTGCTGTTGTTGTTGTGCTCGAGATCGTCGTGCTCGAAGTTGTGCTCGACGTGGTGCTCGACGTTGTGGGCTCCCGGCCGACCGGCGGCTCCACGATCGGCACCACGCCGCCCATCTGATCCGGAGTCTCGGGACCCGGAATCTTTTTCAGCATGTCCTCCTCTACGATCTGTCGGATCACATGGGAGCACATGCTGGCGCATTTGCGGATATCGTGCTGATAGTAGATCTGGGCACAGTTCCCGTTACAGTAGACGTGGAGACAGGTCCCGAGAGCCTCCAGGCTGTCCAGGGGCGTTTTGAGACACAGCTTGATGGACATGTCGACGACGCCACGAATTTGACCTAAAACACAAAATTTGGGCTGACTTAAAACAAACAGCAAACGTGGGATCGCAGACTGATTCGTGAAGGACTGAAGACATTAATAATATTTAAAGCGGCTTTAAAACGGAAAATCCAGTATCCAAAAGTCATCCAAAAGCAGCCATTTTAATAGTCTGTCCTGTAGTCACTAAGGAAAAGCGTTATTTCAAAATAGGAGAGAGCCAATGGACGCGGAAGAGCGCCGAGACTTTATTTAGACGGGTAGACGTTATGGACATCCTGATTCCACCGGTGCTTCGGCTTACTGCTCGTACAGGTGACCCTTTGTATTAGTCGTATAAGTTTTTTAAGTGAGATAAACTTTTCTGCGTTACGACGATTTTATTGCTATCGAAGGTAAAGTTGTTGTTGTTGTTGTTTGTTGCATTAGACATCACAATGTGATGATCATCACGCGAAGGTGCAAAGTGTTAGCCAAGAAACTGACCCCGTAAGGTGAGTCAAAAACAACTCAACCAAGTTGCCAGGAGTCTCAAAGCCTGGTAGACATCACGACGGCTGACGTCTCCTCCTTTTTAAAAAGAGCAGGCTTCGTCGGCCTCGGCGTTGCCATATCTGGCGGCTAGCCCGAGGAGCAACACACAGCACAAGTCTTCAATGCAAAAACAACGGCAAGTGGAAGCTGTTGTCAAGACTGTTCAAAGCTCTACTTAGATCACATATTTATTAATACCTGTCCATAAATCTTCCATGATTTAATGTTAGTTAATCTTAATAAGTGATTTTAACATTAACACTAACAATATATTATTGCTTTATACTTTATAAACTACATAGCAACTACTCCAACTGACCAATATCTGGACCGCCAAGAAAGAATCGGATTGCTTCAGCAGAACTGGACTTCGCCACAGCGAAAATGAAAAGGGAAGAAATAATAAACATGGGAAAGAGCAACTCAGAAAGATTAAGAATAATATTCCATCAAAACCGGAAAATCCAGTATCCAAAAGTCATCCAAAAGCAGCCATAGGCGACAAGTTTTGTATCAGAAAGCCTAAAATCTGTTTAAAATTAAGTTTGACTTTTAATGCACTCCCAAAGTACCCATTAACAGAATCATTCAGCTCTTAACTAAATATTTGGTTTTCTTCTTTAACACCTTCCGTGATAAGGTGTTGGTTTTAATTATCGGTCATTAGATCAAACAAATATTTGTGGAAATCAGTTTTTTCTTGCTACAAAAGTTGAAATAAGCCTTAAATCCTTGGACACCAGCCAAATGACTGTGGCAGAAAACAGTTGATTTTTACAACTGTTATGGTTAGGTCTAAAAACTACTTGTCTGTCTGGAAGTTGTAATAAAATGGCGTCAGCCGTCTTTAGCGCTTACTTATAGTTTATAAACCACCTGGGAACTATGCTATGCCAGTTCAGATAAATGCAGAATTCATGGTCTTCACCAATTAAAGAATTAAATTAAATGAGAAGAAGAAGAAGAAGAAGAAGAAGAAGAAGAAAGAATTAAACGCAGAATTAAATCACATACAGGATCAGAGGAGTTGGGGGAATTTTCGCCCCGGGTATTCTGACTGAATACAGCATGAAGAGTGAATCCAGTGCGCAAAAAATTAGTCATTTTTTAATCTGGTGTGAATTTTGTGGCAAAAAAACAAGTGTGCCCTGCTCGATACCAAGAGGGGAGTTACTACACCTCCACACCCCCCCCCCCGATTGCTCCCCAGATGTGGTCAGAAAGAAGGTCAGAGAACCCTCGGGGGGGGGGGCTTGAATGTGGAACTTTGCAGGTCCAATTCGTCCAACCCTGTGAATTTTGCATCTTGAATCCAAAATTTTCTGTTAGTTTTAAGAAATTTCTTTTCATAAAATGCAGCTAGCATCACAACTATGGTGGTGAAGCCAGCAGTTTTGTGAATAATTATATAATCCTTTGAAACAACATTATGTTAATCATTTGAATGATCAAACTTTTTTGCCAACTTATCAGTTGCAAAGTTGCAAAATCAAACCTATGACTACTGACTGTCAGATTTTGGAAATGGTGTAATGCTGAGTAAACAGCAGAATGATTAATTGAATAGAGACGTCCTGGTAAACAGTAAATGCTGCAATTGGAATACAAAGGAAACAAGCTGAAAATCAAGTCCAATCGCAGTCAAGTTTTTCCTGTAGATCTGTAAAAAAAGTTAATTTCACCTTAACAAACAGACCTGTTTTTTGTTAAACCGACATCAAATGACTGCTTCTAGAGCACCGGTTAGGAAGAAGCTAAGTTGAAGAGCTCAGTCAATTTGCCACATTTATTAGTTTGATTAAATGGTTTGCGCGTTTTTCTGAGTCTGTGTTGACGTTTTCTAGGTCAGACAGTTGGAAAAAACATGTCCAAATAGAGACAGACGATTTTTTGACCAGACTGCATTCGAGGTTGAACCGAAGTCAGAACCTTTAGTTTGTTCCTGTCGGCTTTCAGAAGTTTGCAATTTAGTCCTAAGCTGAAGTTCAAATTACGCGCACACGCTGCTTGTTTTGGAGCGTACGCACTGGAAAATAGAGCGAGTGATCATAACTAAATTTCTACCAGGTTTAGGATTAATTTTGGTGACCAAGGTCCAATTTGCGTTATGCAGGAGACCGCGGGTTCGAGTCACGCCAGGTGCCCGATTTTTTCGGATGCTTGGTGGTGTGCAACTTTCTTTCATTATTTAATGATGGGAAAAGGAATTCAGTTAATGTATTATAATAAACTGAAATAGCAGCGGACATTTCGTAGTTCATAAATAATTCATAGTCTAGAAGAGATTGCCACTGTAGAAGGTAAAAAGTATTTACATACACATTAATGGTGTATGTGTATTACTAACATATCCTTTTGCTGAAATTACCAAGAGAAGCGAAAAGTATATACAGACTGAAAATTAAATTATGGCAGAAACTGGGCTCATTTGATGGTGAGACTAAAATCCGGCCGTCTGAGAAAAATTTGATAATAGGTTGTTTTTTTCCAGAAAGAAAATTCGGAAATTGAAACCAAAATGTCAGTTGTTTCAGAAAAAACAAGGAACCTGGTGTGCGAGAAAATGGAAATCTTGAAATCTTAGGCTGTTCCTCCTTTTTATGACTGGAATTCGGGAAAAAATTTTTTTTGTATTTTTTTGCAAAACTAAAGATAAAACCCAAATCCTTTATAGCTGTTCAGTTTTGCTGGTCACCGGCAACGATTGGCGGTTTTAAACAATGATTTTCACAAAAGTTAAAGTAAATTTTACTAGACTGTTTCAGTTATAGAAGGTAGATTTGATTGGACCGTTTTCATGAAGAAGTTAAAACAGAGAACGTTAAACGCGAGTGAATGCATAAAATAAAAAGTAAATTAAGCGATAAAGCGGGCTAATGTTAATTGCACTTCACTCTATCCTATCCTAAACTTTCCGACAATTTTATAGTTTAGCTTAGTTGGTGGAAGGGTAACGGGATATCGTCTTAAAAAGTTAGGACTTTTCCAAGAAACGGATAGAGATAAATTTAACTCGTTTAACTCAGCTTTATTCTGTTGAGAAAAGGCTTCCTACGTTCTACCTAAACAGTAATCGGTTGTCGCACATAATTCAGACCTTAGACGCAGACAGCGCAGCTGTTAACTATTCACCTAGGGCCCTATTTGTTTAAAAACTAAACGGATTAGGTTAAAACTAATCCGCACTGAAACAGCACCTCGGATTAAACAGTCTAAATCCAGCGAATTAAAACAGATCTCATGTCTTTAATGCGCCTAGGATTAAAACTTTAATCTAATCCTGTTTCTTTATTCTCACGTCGGATTAAAAATGAAAGAGTTAATTTTAATACGATTTGCTTAATCGCTGTTCCTTTAAAGATTAACTTTAATCCGTTTAAGGGAGGGGGTCGCCGGGTATCAAATTTTATAGTCACCGACTTCGCTCATTTTTGGGCATAATATACCCCCATATGTGTCCAAAAACAAGACAAATTTTTCGTGTCCAGGGTCAATGCAGTTAAGAGATCTTGCAGTTCAAATCCCTACAATTTAGTATTTACGTCAGCATGCCTAGTAGTAAGTTGACACATAGGTTGACAAAAGACTGCGGCATAGCCAATACATAAAATTAAAGCCTTTATCTGGGGCTATTTATAGCTGTGTAAATGACAATGATACACCAAGTAGCTATATAGCAGGTAACGGTGCTTGAAATATTTGATCAAGCTCATTCCGACTGTTATGTACGCAAACTTTAACGAGCTCTAACTTTCTCAAACTGCTGCGCAGAGTCTTGGTGCAGAAGATAAATTGTTTAGGACATCGAGAGCTTCAACTTGATATTAAATTTGGCTATATTTGGAAAAGTTGAAAATTTGCTATTTTTGACTAAAGCCTCCGTCATCGCACTGAGGCATGCATCCACAGTTCAACACCAGCAATTGCAGTGAAACTTAGCATACATCTTCCTTAGTGCAAATTGGCGGCACACCGAATTTGGTTGGAATATCTTGGGTTTCATCCGACTTATGGACCATTATATCCAAAGATTTGAGAAAATGACGTATTTTGAGGCAAAACGACAAGGCTGTGACCAAAAGTGTGAGCTACTCCCAAGCAGCAGCAGCAGCAGCAGCAATTGTGCGTATGCAAATTTATTTGTGTACTGTGTTAACGCGAAACCTGTGCAGGGAATGGTTAGTTCAGGGCATGACGAAACCGTTATTTTGTAAGTCAAAATTGTGGAAGAACCGACTTCATCCAATTTTGAAAATTTCTACTCGCTGAGCTAACGCAAAAACACCTCATATAGATATTAACACGCTAGTCCAGATTAATATTGTGACAAGCTACAGCTCATTTTCTGTTGCGCAGCGTTCAAACTTTTCGTCACCGCGAAATTTTCCTAACTTTTTCGTTTTCCTATGTTTAACACATGTCGGGGTCACCGTTGAAGGACTAATGACTAGCAGTGACTGAGGAAAAGTTTTGCAACAAACGCGAGTATCTTGTTCTGTGGACCAACGGGAAGTACAAAATATATGAAAATGAGAAAAATCGGAGATGGTCGAAAATTGGCGACCCCCCTTAAATCGGTTTTCTGCATTTTCAACTAGATTTTAATCCTCGTGTAGCTTCTCTGATTAAACGGACTAAAAGTTGGCGGATTAAAATTCTTAATCACTGCTTCTTTTAATGTCGTATTAAATGGCCTAAAATTAACTAATCTTTAAAGAAATAGGCCCTAATTCAGTAAAACACCTTCAGTTAGTTAGTTAGAAAAAATATTAAAAAAGAAACCCTGCGTGCGTCTTATCAACAACAACAACAACAACAACAACAACCTGATACACACTTCGAATTGTAGACAGATAAATAAAAATATTTGTAAGATTGAAATCAGTGTGATAAAAAGTTTATTTGTACAGCCGCTCTCAAAAGCCTACACCATTTACTTATAACTACCCGGTTTTGATTGGCTGAAGTAGCAAACAAAACTTTCAATTTTTCAAACAGTAAAAAACTGCCAAAAAAACCCTAAAATACCAGGTTTTTGTCAAAGCGAGACAGACAGACGCCAAAGCTATTAAGCGCTAATGCTAACAGCAAAAGAATTTATAGCTAATTATGGTTAATTAATGAGATAAGCTTAGACTGAAAGCCAATTAGTGGAATGCCTTAACACTAAGCAGTCGCAGAGAGCCCTTTGATTTATGCGCTTTCATTACGCAACGGCACCATTGGTTGCTGTCTTTAACACTATACGGTCATAAATCACAGCTCCAGTAAACCCACACACCAGTTACTGCTGAGAGCAGAAACACTTTTTCAACCCCCCGCCCAAATTGACACAAAAAGTTGGCTGTCAGTTTTGGCTTTTGGTGGTCGTAAATTTGGAAAAAGTGAGAAACGTGCCTCGAGAGGAGGAGAAGTGTAGACGAAAATGGATGAAAATGAATTTCAAAGAAACAAATCGTCGGAAATGTGTCACAGTTCGCCATGTGAGCGGTAGAAATCAGGATTGAAAGATGTGAAGAAAAGTGTCCAGAGCGGGGATTGAACCACCGAATTGCTGGTGCATAGTCAAACGACCTTACCACTCGACTATCCAGCCAGGTGTTGTCGCAATTGCTCATAACTTTAGGCTTGTGCACGTAGCAAAACTGCACGTCATTGGTTAAGTTTAGAGCTTTTGGCAAATTAATATCAGAATTAGTCCAAAAGCAGGGTGTAGTTCGAGAATTGCCTCAGTGTCGTTACACCGGATTACACACGTTAAGTAGTCGCAGGTAAACTTAGCAGGAACCGTTCAGAGCTGAAAAATTAGAAATCCTACAAAATTTGGATAAGTTTGCGTTATCTCTAGTAGGATAACTTTTATGTAGATAAGGGTCACACTGAGAGCACTTCGGAAAACCCACGACCACTGTGCCGATCTACCAACGCTATTTACTGTGTAAAAGATTGCGCATCGTGTGTGGAGGCTGACAATCTTCTCGTACTATTTGGCTACTGCTGAAATTAGGTGTACTAGCCTTTAATCGTGCATAAAAGCGAGCTACCCGTAAAGTTAAAACAAATGGCCATCCATCTTACCTATGTTCATTTCAGCAACACTGCTGTTATGTCAAGAAATTTGTAGTGTAAACTCGGACTCGCAAGCGGTAACTGAGTTTACCTATTTGATAACTGAATCCCTGGAGATTACTTTTTGGCAAATCTAACAAATTATAACATTCCAACATATTTCTCATGATCAGGTTTACAGAATCCTGCTTTCAGGGATTAATTAAGGTGCTGGCAAAGACGGTTAACAGAGCCTTTTCAATGAATAAACAGCTTTGAGCTAAAGCCAAGAAAAGCATAGTGATTTTTAATAAAGAAGTAGCAAACTACAAACGCACTTTTGCTAACAATCGAGCTGGAATTAGATGCAAACTCAGCAAACAAATGGGATACCTTACTTCTAATCTAGCAGTGTCAAATCTTACAACGTGTGGCTTTTTAATAAATATTTCAGTTTAAAATTACAGAGGCATGCTTACTCTGCGTTTGGTTTCAAACATTTTGCATGCTTCTGGACCGATGTTATCAAACGTTAAGTTAATAATTTTGCTAATTAATTAATTTTAACCCGGGTTAATATTGCTATCTTCAACACAGGAGTTTAACCCGGTTTTGTGACTTAACCCGGGGTTCGGCGTTGATAACATCGGCCCCTGGCTGTTTCAATGGTTATTTTCAGACATCATAGTTTGGAAAAATAATATTTAGAAATATATGTATATAACTGAATCCATCATACAAGGTCCGCTTATGAGAGCATGCAGCGTGTGCAGCGTGCTACAAATAGTTTGTAGTACATGCGATGTATGCATGCTGTGCATGTAGTTTTGGAATGAAAAATTGGAAGAAGTCAGGGTTCATCTCATTAAAATCAATATTTAAGTACTTTTTATTGTTTTCAACCGTGGCGACAAAGGTCTTGTGCCTTATTCGTTATACAAGTAGTTTGTAGTTTGCGGCTTATGTCGATCTGAGTAGGGGCAAACGTTTTCTACTATTTAAAGAATTAAGTTAATGACTCTGTCCACTTGAAATCAGAAGGGGTCAATTTCTTTCCAGTTCTACCATTAGTACAGTTTAACTCTGATGCACTGGACAGAAATAAAGAGGGGGTGAGGGTTAGTTAAATGAAATTTTATTTATATATTTGTAATTATGTATTTTATGTATTAGTAAATAGATTTCACTTATCAGTTTGTAATTTCTTAAAATTATTAGGAATCTAATTATATATCAATCGATTGAGTGAACAGGTATTTAGATTGCGAAAATATGAATAATTATTCATTCGTTTTTAAAGGGAACTAAGTTAAATTCAAATAACTTTCAAATTTTACGACTTACAACTTTAATGTGTTATGGTAACATTATTTGAAACACTAATAGTAACATTAATGTAAAGTTATATTTTTAATAAACTAGAAAGGAAAAAGGTAACTCTTCAAAAAGTTATTGTACCAGCAGTTTTTGGCAATTAATTTCATTCTTAATAATTTTAACTTTACTTCATACAAAAACTCGTTTTTAACATTCACCCCTCTTAATTTCTGGCCAGTGCATCAGAGTTGAACTGTATTATTGGTAGAACTGGAAAGAAAATAACCCCTGCTGATTTCAAGTGGACAGAATCATTAAGTTAATCCTTTCGATAGAAGAAAACGTTTACAAAGCCCTTCCCGCATGATGGATTTAAATATCTGTGAATGCACTAACACCGTGCCACAAAGTTTTGCAAATTTTTATTCAATTTATCCTCACCATCCTCGAAGAATTCTTGGATAAACAGCTTAAGATGAGGAATTTTGACATACGATTGCTCAAATTGTATGTTCCTACAAGCTGAGTTAAAGCCGACAAAAACTGGTGTATTTTGTAGTGTTTTTAACTAGGTGACCGCTCAGTGCATGGTTCGTTCCTAAGCTAGTTTTCACTTTAAATTTGTCGTCTAAAACACAGGCGTTTTAGCAACTTCTTCCTGTAGTGTAAGGGGTGAAATATGCAAATTACCCCATGTTGTTATCCTATGTGTATTTACTTCCGTGTCTGGTCACCGTTTACTTTGGCAGCTTCCCTGTCTGTATTGATTGCAATTGTCATAGGTGTTTATCAGCCATTCGCTGGCTGGTGTACTGGTGGCGCTGTATGTCTCTCTAAGCCCCGCCTACTTGGGGGTCTCCCTTCAAACTTCTAAAATCCATCAGTCGTCTAGTTTTCCTCCTACAGTCCGGCTGTTAACAAAGGGCTTGTCTGGGTTCGCCCTTTCTCAACCCCGGCCCGTTTTCTTGGGTACGATAGGTACCACCTCTCCCCCTGGGGTGCTGTATTGGTAAGTCGTATGTGTGTTTGTTGTACTGTGTAAATGGGTTTGACTG
>JASAND010019919.1:0-15036 GCA_030248195.1 Trissonchulus latispiculum | reverse complement strand
GCTGTTTTGATTTAACATTTTAATTTTGATTCAATTTTTTTATTTTTTCAAATCCTTCGATTAGATTTTTGCTCTGAGTCAAAACTGAGTTTTATATTTTTCGGTTTTAATTTATGACAATTTCGATTTTGAGTCTACTTTTTTATGAAATCAAAACTCAAAAATGGGATTTGATTTAGTTTTGATTTTTTGGGTTTGTTTATCAAAACAACACTAGTGTGCTCAGCTTTATAGTAATTTAAACGTAATTTAAACGTAACGTAAGTAATTTAAATATAGTAAAAATTTTAAACTACGTTCATTCTCGAAGCCGTAATTTAAACGTAATTTAAACGTAACGTAAGTAATTTAAATATAGTAAAAATTTTAAACTACGTTCACTCTCGAAGCCGTTGTTACATACCCTGACCTAAAAGTCAAGGCCAACCACGAACAGCAATAGAAAAGCAAAAACAAAAATGAAAAACACGAAAACACAGAAACAAAAAATGGAAAACCCACACAGTAGAGATGAGATCAGGGCCGACAAAGCCCGGCCCGACGGGCCGGGCCGGGCCGCGCAGACCTGGTTTTCTATCAGGGCCGGACCGGGCCGGGCCTGAGAAAAAATGACTAAGGGCTGGGCCGGGCCGAGCAGCTACCAACGAAAAAAGACGGCCCGGCTCGGCCCTGTCCGGCCTTGCCAAGCCCTGACGTTTCTCACATTAATTTGTTGCACATTTACACTTTCCAATTCTAATAATTGTTTTAGACTTCCTAAATTCAAAATTGCTTGCTTTCTTTGCATGAAATGAGACTGCGTGTGCCAAATACTAAAGTTAAAGTTTGCTTACTATTTTTTGAAATTTCAGTTGATGAAGAGTGCATCTTTGTGCATCTTCTTTTGAGCAACAAAAATTCAGCTACTATATGCAACTGTTTTAAACTCACTAAGCGTTAATTTCGGTAAATCGATGTCAGGCTAATTTAGTCTTCCTATTTTCCTTAATAAGGTAGGATAGTAGGTTAGGATGCTGTAATATTCGTTAGGCACAGCTTAGAAAGAACATGAAGTTTGGATCTCGAGAATATGATAGTGCGGCTGACCAGAAAGATTCTAATGTGTTTCAAAACTTTATAACAAATTTTTTTAAAATCAGGGCTTTTCAGGGCCGGGCCGGGCCGCGCATACCTGAACGGCACTCAGGGCCGGGCCGGGCCGGGCAGACATGAAACTTGAGCAGGGCCGGGCCGGGCCGGGCCTGAAAAGTCGGCCCTGATCTCATCTCTACCACACAGTGCACTCTTAACAGAGCTATCAGAAACTTTAATACAGAGTAATTGTAAACTACGTCAAAGTTTTTGCCGTAAGCATTACAAGAAGATCAGTCTTTTGAGTTGCCATGATGAATAATGTGCAATTAGGATTTGTTGCAAACGTTCTCAGCCTGAAGCAAAAAAGATTAACTATTCATCCTTTTATATGTTCGTGAATTGGGCCAAATTACCATTTGTTGCGCAAAGAAAACACGCGCAAAGAAAGCAAGCGCTCACCTAACATGAGCAATGCTGAGAATAAAATTGTTCTTATCCCAGGAAAATGCTAAGCTTTAGTTTTCAATTTGCTACGTTTTAATTTGCAGTAACAGAGTCACCATCGAATTACATTCCTGGGCGCAACTGCACATTGCACAAAATGTTTAAAAAATTTGAATTTTTGTAGATCTAGAGATTGCCAAGTCGTGACTGCGTCCGCTCACGGAAAGAAGGGTGACTTTACTCCAAACTCCAGGTTATCCCAGGTTGTCCCAGTTTTTATTCCACCTAGAGGTGGAATATTTGTTATTGGTTTAGCCTCTTTTGGAACTAAATCTTGACGCAACAGATTTTGCCACCTATCTTTAACACTGTGCTCGGTAACCTGGCTGTTTTTGCTTGGGAGGGGAGTTGTATGAAAGAACGTATTTCACATTTTAATTTGTACTCATGATTTGGACGTTTGAAGCTGATGGTTTTGGCCAGCTGCATTTTAAAATTTAAACCATTTTAACAAGAGGGGACCAACATATGTGTTCTATTAACTTCTCTTGTAATTTCATTCCTTCACCCCCTCCGGTTGCGTTTGAAATTTCAAGGATTTTGGTTATTGAAATAATATGCAAATTAGTTTTCAGTTAGCTATTTCTATTTTCATGGTGAAGTGGACAGGAACGGCGGCAATAAATTTCTTTGCTTCCAGACAAAAGAAAGCGCCAGTATAAACTGCAGACGCAGACGCAAACGCAAACCAGCAGACTTAGCAGACTTATGCAGACGCTGACTCGGGTATAAAACGCAGACCTGAAAACAGACTCGGGTATAAAATGCAGACTTCTGAGCAGACTTGCGACTGGGGTATAAAAAGCAGACTTGGGTATAAAATACAGACTTCTGAGCAGACTTGCGACTGGGGTAAAAAAAGCAGACTTGGGTATAAAATGCAGACTTTTGAGCAGGCTTGCGACTGGGGTATAAAAAGCAGACTTGGGTATAAAATGCAGACTTCTGAGCAGACTTGCGACTGGGGTAAAAAAGCAGACTTGGGTATAAAATGCAGACTTCTGAGCAGACTTGCGACTGGGGTATAAAAAGCAGACTTGGTTATAAAATGCAGACTTCTGAGCAGACTTGCGACTGGGGTATAAAAAGCAGACTTGGGTATAGAATGCAGACTCCTGAGCAGACTTGCGACTGGGGTATAAAAAGCAGACTTGGGTATAAAATGCAGACTTCTGAGCAGACTTGCGACTGGGGTATAAAAAGCAGACTTGGGTGTAAAATGCAGACTTCTGAGCAGACTTGCGACTGGGGTAAAAAAGCAGACTTGGGCATAAAATGCAGACTTTTGAGCAGGCTTGCAGACCCTGTATCCACCGAGGCCTAACTCCATCGACCAGGATATCCAAAACAGTCGGCTCACCCCAAACCTACCCTCGGACAACTCCGAACCAATATTGAAACTTTTGCTATTACTCACTACGGATTCGCATAGCAAACCTATATTATGCATGTACCATGCCCAAAGTTTGCACAATCTAGCCATGTATTGGATACAGCTCTGCAACGCCGAAAGCCTATATGGCACATGTTTTAGGTACCTCAGACCCGTCTGACCCAGAGACCCGGCTGTTCGTCATGACGCCGACCCACCGGACCCAGGGGGGGGGGGGCCAGGATCACATAAGTGGACTAAAGCTACATAAAAACTAATGCCAAATTTAAATTCTACGCCCCGAAAACCCTATATAGGCAGGTTTTTAGGCTTCCTGGGACTTGAAATAAAATTTTTGACTGGTCACGTGATCCTGGACCAAGTCCTGGTCCTGACCGAGCATGCAGAATTGTTTGCGCTGTGCTTACTAGAGCAATACAAGACTAAATTCCTTGCTTCCTGGAGTCAATAAACAGTGTTAAGGTGCTGGTATCGCTTTGTGTAAATTCGACGCTACAAGCTTCAATTCTTCATGAAAGTGGATGAAACTTTCCAAATACATTATCTTCGTGCTCTTCAACATTCTGGGACCAGTCCCGGATTTTCAGGTGCAAAGATAAGAAAGTTTTGGTTTTCGCCCTTATTCTCTCAGTACATAGTCGCTACACCGGATTGGTTGTTATGGCTAGAAGGAGAGCATCAAAATGAACATTTTTGCTTTTACAACTTTTGAGCTACCTCTAGTGGTTAAGGCAGTACAAGCCAAAAACTATTTTTGGGGTCAAAAAATGGCCATTTTTGAAGAAATCGGTTTTTTCAAAATTACTGCCAAATCTTACAGACAATATTGGCTGATTTACACTCAATCGATACACCGTCCAATTGCGCATTTTATCAATACCTATTCGCTGGAGTTCGTTGCTTTAAGCTGGAGAATTTGCCGAAAAACCATTTTGGCAAAATTGCGATTATTTTGTTTTGAACACTGATTTCTCAAAAACTACCCAATGGATTCGCGGGATTTTTGGCAGAATGAAAATTCGCCCTATTGCGGAGGGACATTTTTCTTGGTTTGAGCTAAAACAGCTCCAGTTGTGAGAAAACTGAATAGAAAGTTGCGAAATTTCGTGTCATCGCGCATTTGCCGGATTTTCTGGAGTATTGAGACTTGCTGAGCCAAATCCAAAAAAATGTCCCTCGGCCCACATGTCCTTCATATCATGGCACAAGACGAAATTTTGGCCGATTCTACAGTTTTGAGAAATCGATGTTCAAAAAATTTTGGTCTATATTCAGTCTGTCAGATGTCAGCATGTCGACAATTTTCTGCTATTTTTTGCCAATTTTGCTAGTTTCTTAAGCTCATGTTAATGTACAGATTATAAGCTTTAAAACGATGTATAAAGCTATTTCCAACAGCCAATATTGCGAAAGTTACAGCGTTTCGAAAAGTCACGACAAAAGCACTGCACAAAAGGATACCAGCACCTTAAGAGAATTGGCTAAGGTAGCCAGCCAATTTAGACCAGGGACCCAGGTCCGAAACTCGAAGTTATGCCTGTTCAGAAAAACTTAGGGGTCCAAATTTTTATACATAATAACACTAGGGACCATGCTCTATTTATTCATGAAGAGAAAATTGTATCAAAATCTTCAGCACAAGTTTATTGTAGTCAATAAACACCATTTGATCAATATGTGATATTTGTTTTTTGATCAATTTATCAAGAAAGCCACTATTCACAAGCATGAAGGATTTAAACAAAAATCTTTCTAAATCGGACACCATTAGGTTAAACGAATGGGTTCGAATTCCAGTTTATTGAATAAGAGGGATGCTATCTCTGCTGTGGAATAGTACCCCTTTTAGGGGTCATCTTGTTTTTAAATTGGGTAAAAAGCTGTTTTTGCAGAGACAACGAGTGTTGTAGCTTTCTGGATGGCTGTTTTTTACAAATTTTCTCGGAAATGTTTATATAATTCCTAAATTATAGGACACTAATTGTCTCTATTTTATTAAATTTGAATTTGATTGACAATGTTTTGATAAATAATCACATTGTGAAAAGCCATTCAGAAACCCATAACATTCGTTTTCTCGGCAAAAAACAGCTTTTTACCCAATTTAAAAAATTTTGACACCCTGGCATAACCTGAATTTTGGAGTACAACAATGCAAGTTAAAAACAGCTGAAATGCTGCGCAACTATTTCTCTGGTTTGGTGAACCAAGTTCCGCAATAAATTTACACCCTACTTTCGATGAGCGGACGCAGTCTCGACTTGGCAATATCTTGATGTACAAAAATTCAAATGTTTTCAACCATTTGTTGCAATTTAAAGCCGTCCAGGAAAATATATTCGACGGTGACTCTGGTACTGCAAATTAAAACGTGGCAAATTGAAAAATAAAGCTTAGCATTTTCATGGGATAACAACAATTTTATTTTCAGCACTGCTCGTGTTAGGTGAGCGGACCATTTCACGCTTTAAGCAAATTAGAGTTAGCATTTTTTATTAGTACTTCTAATTAAAAATTCCGCTTTTCTTTGAAATTTCGTTAAATTCTAAAGAGTGACTCATGGAGTACTCTTGAGGGACTATCAGCTGGCACAAAATGAACTAATAACTCAAAACTTGGTTCGCCAGGCGATTTTTGGCGAACCAATAAAAAAAGTCGATTCTTTAGTCGAACCATGCTTGACTCAAAGCTTAATGTTCGTGACATATGCATAGTTTTTCTTGCTCTTTCTGGATTAAACAGTTCCAGCACTGGATCAAAGAGTTGGTTCGCTAAGGAGACACACGTTATTAACACTAATATTAAATTCAAACGCTTGAGTACTAAGTTTTATGCAATTTCATGTCTGTTCAATCTGACATTGTGCAATTCAACTAATTTATTGCGGAACTTGGTTCACCAAACCAGAGAAATAGTTGCGCAGCATTTCAGCTGTTTTTAACTATTGCATTGTTGTATGTAAGCATTATTATGGAACTCAAAAACTTACATCCTAAAATTCAATGAAAATTAAGGAACAAATTAGAGTTTGTCTGAAAGGTAATAGAGCAGCTGTGAGCATGTTCTGTTGACTCGGATATATATATGTATATAAAAGAAAGCATATATATAAAAGTATATATATACATGTATATATATAATTAAAAATATATGGATAAATTTTAATGGCTCTAGTAAATTCTATATTTTGAATGCTTCAATCGCAATTAGTATGCATGACCTTAAATAAGTTATGAAAAGTTAACCATTAAACATTTCTAATATGCAACGTATTTTAGTTTTAGGATAAAAATTGATCATAAATAATTGTTGTGTTTTATCTGTTCTATTTCTGCATATTTACAACTGTAACTTTGTAACTTTAGTGTGAGAATATGTAGTTTCAATTTGGGGGGGATAGTCAAATTGGGTAAATGCAGGAGATAATTACAATAGCGTACATGCATTACATGCTATACTACACCGGGGAATATACCCGCTCCAGCTGAATAAAGCCCATGTACTTTCAAAACGGATCTGTGAAGATTTGTTCACCACTAAAGCACAAACAAGATATCCCAAGCAATCTCAATTTCAAGCAAATTCATAAAACGCCAATAATCTAAAGTGCTTCATTTTTATTTAGTCGTTCAACGTATATAATTATTTTTTGTTTACTCAAAGACAGAGAAGAGGTAAAGCTTCCTAATCTATTATTTATGTCCCAAAGAGAATGTTTATACTTGGGATATAACTTGGAAAGCCGAGTAAAATGATTAAGGCTTTTTGGTAGTCAGCTTGAACAGTTTGAAAGCATCCATACAAAATTAAAACTAAAGTGGTTAAGTTCTACTGAAATTAGCATTTAGCAAACTCCCCCTCCGAATAGTATACTTGATCCTATAAACATACCGTTACTTTAAAATTTACAAATTTTTGGGTGTGCTCGAAATTTTAATTAGTTTGTTAATTTTTCAGGTATTAACGATTGTTTTTCTAATCAATAAAGTTGCGTCGCAAATTTAGTATTTAGATCATATAAGATAAATCTATCATGATACCTATCCTAAGAAAAATTGAAACAACTTCAGGGACAAAGTCAGAAAGTGGACACTGTAGATTTTAGGCTTACCTAAGTAGGAATCCGAATTTTGCGTAAACATTCTTTAGGCGAAAGTAGGAATGTGAGTTTTGACAGAAAGAATTAGGCGTAAGTAGGAATTGGAATTTTGAAAACGATTAGGCGTAAATAGGATAGTCGTAAAGTAGAGAAAGCTTTCAAATAGTCAAATTTTCAAATCGAGAATTATTAGCAAAATACCACCTACTTCCCTTAACCACTACCACCCTTCCAAGTTGTATGCAGGGAAACTGTTTAACTTTAGTGCCTCTCAGGATTGAAAGTAAAGAATTGGCACAGCAGTGGATTGAGCCACCACCACCCTTCAGATGTGTCGGCCTGCCATTTGTCACCACTACACCACCGAGCCATCAGCTGAACTTCCATATCAGGTTTATCAATCAATTTTCCCTCCTGCTTCTCTGTCAGGTCCAAAGCTTCCAGTTCAAGTCGTTGCCAAGAACCAGATTGGAACAAATTCTACAGAGCTGGCGGCAGAAAAAAGTTAGGGTTATAGGAGTTGACAGATTGACCGGATATCTGCGGATTTGGGCTGGCTGGGGAAGAGACGGTTTTTGGGTGGAATCCGTGGACGGGGTAGAATTCTACCAAATATTTTAGAGCACACATGCCTTACGGCATTTACCCTGGTCACTAAACATGTGCAGGAGGGAACGCTTTGGGGGTGGGGATGAAAACCGGAAAACCGGATTTTCCCCATTTCTTGCCCAAAAATCTGGAATATTTCTGAATCTGGGGGTGAGGGACCCCTCTGGGGCTGGTCACCGACCGCATAAACACGCGGCAAGAAACCGTGATCTGTGGCATGGTGAAACAACGCATACCTGCTCGAAACTGCTGCATCTCGGCTCGTAGGTTTAGGTATGCAGCATGCACCAAGAGTACATAATAACTAAGAATGTGACACTGACAAGCATACGGAAATCAATACCTGATTGATAACGGGGGTACGCTTCTTGCCTGTATATTTGTTGTTTGTTGAAGTTTGAAAGTGGCATGAATGGCTTGGGGGGTGGCTAGTAGGATACAATTAAGCAGTAACGGCACCTTAGACAGCTCACAAGACAGGTTCGTACGCAAGACAGAATTCAACGATATGGTCAATGAAATTTCAGATGAAGAATTTGCCAGGGACCCCTGAAGTCAATCAGGAAAAATATTTTTTAGGCAAATGGACCTTTGTGCAGGGAAAGAGATCTTATTTCTAGGGTACTTCCTTAAATTGAATTTCCTTTTCCTAATTTCTCCCCCCCTCCCTGAACCTCACTCTTCTCCAGTTGACTGGGCATTTCCGATTTTCTTCTTCTACTTTTCCTTGAGTCACTCCTAACTTTAATTAAAATGCATACAGAATTAGAAACGCTCCTTCCGGGAAAGTGTTGACCTTTCTATTTCAGAAATCGACTGAAAAAGTGGACAAAAATGTTCACTGTTGCCAGTATTATGTTCTCCAAGAGATCACCGTAATGCTAGCATCAAATCCAAGGGCCTTTTCAAGAAAGGATAGAGTACACTTAAAATTAACTTGATCCTTTTCATGAAAAAGATAAAAGAGAGAAACTAAAGCTTGAGCGGAGCTAAAACGAGTTCAAACAGCTAAATTTTAAACTCGACTCAGCTCTACGCTTTCTTGAAAAGGTCCCTAGACAAATCAAAAGAAGCAAGTACTTGCACGTAAGCTTTTCCGTGGAGTAGTGCTAAAACCAGCCATGTGAATATGAACACAGACTTTGCCAAGTTTGGAGTTTTCTCAATGTGTCATCCAAAGCTTGCATTAACATTGTAAAATAGTTGGTAAGGGAACTAAAGCTGGTGGGAACTAAATAGGGATTGCTGATTGCTTCTGGAAGAGTTTAAGGCTAATTCCAAGTGCAGATTTGTCAGAAACAAAGTAGCGATTTGATGCAAGACCCCGCCCCGGAGAACGAGAAGCTTAGAAGAGTTCAAAAACCGCACTGAATCGAGTATAAATAATTGGCCGCAACAGGAGTTAAAACTACGGCAGCTTTGATAAGCAGTCAGACGTGTTTACCACTACACCACAGGGCCATCAACCCTTATCATGGTTACGTAGCTTTTTTACTTCTCTTCATTTGTGTAAATCTGACTTTCAAGGAGGATGCTAAGTCCAAGTTTTTTGATGCTCGCCCAGTTCCGTTTGCTTTAAGACATGGTATTGAGGTGTAAAAAATTTAATTGTCACTTCAGCACCTGAGATCCGAAAAATTCGGGCCTCGGGTGGGACTCGAACCCGCGACTTCCGGATTAACGCCCCGACGCTCTGCCGACTGAGCTACCGAGGCTACAGTCGCATCAAGCTAGAAAGAGCTCGTGTCCAAACTGAACTGACAATGAATTAATAATGCTAATTGATAATAATTGAGGTTTCCATCAATCCAGACATTAAGGATGGTATCCTTGAACCACTGAATGATTCTAACTGGCCACCACCCATAGTACCAGTTTTAAAGCCAGATAAACGTGTGCGAGTGGGCCTAAATCCCATGCTCGAAACAGAACAATATACACTTCCACGCGTGGAGGAAGGTTTCTGGAAAATTGGTAAGCGACAACTTTTTACTAAACTGGACACGTCTAAGAACGTATAACCAATATCCCTTGGATGTCGAAAGTCAGGTAGCTTGAGACTTCCGTTTGGAGTGGCTTCCGCGCCTGTTCTCTATTAAAAGAAGAGGGATCGGTTACTTTCCGGTTGCCAATGTACGGTATGGTTCTTAGACGACATAATCGTTACTGGAAAAAATGGACCAGATCAAGAGTCTTCGCCATGTCTTTCGTCGATTGAAAGAAACTTGTGCTAAATTGGGCATGGCCAAGTGTGAATTCATTCCGGTTACTTTCCTTGCACACAACATGAGTGCAAAACATATGGATCTATTGGTGAAAAAAGTAGAAGACATAAATAAACTAACCAGCTCCATCCAACCACTACGACCCAGCTTAAACGTTTTCGCGGTATGATGACTTACTACGGCAAATTTCTGAAAAACCTGTCATTCCTAACGCAACCGTTGGTTGCACTCTCATCAAAAGATGTTTGCTGAAATTGGGGACCAGAACAGGCAAAGGCGTTTCAAGATGTGAAGAATGCTTTAATCAAATCGCCGACACTTTGCCATTACGACCCAAACTTACCAGTGGTACTGACTACATGATGCATGACAGACAGGTCTGGATGCAGTACTGTCTCACAAATTCCCATCTGGCGAAGAAAGGATGATAGTCGCAGCATCAAAAACGCTGACGAAACAAGAACAAAAGTATTCCCGAATTGTGAAAGAAGCATGTTCAATCATTTTTGGAGTAAGAAAATTCTAGCAATACCTGTATGGTCGCAAGTTCAGATTAATTAACTGACAACCTTTGGTGACTTTGTTTGGTCCAAACTAGCCTATTCCAGCCTGCGCTGAAAGTCGGTTGCAGCGTTGTGCCATAACTTTGTCTGGATCCAGCGATAACGTATGTTACAAATCTTCTACAGATAATGCAAACACCGATTGCTTTTCTCGACTGCCTGGCAGTTCAACCCAGTTCAATGCGGACGATATCGACCGAACCGATCTGCACAGGAAGTGTTTCAACTTTACACCGGCACCACCGACCGTTTATCACGGCAACGGCCGACCATATTTTGGGAAGCAATCAACTCTGATGCCATCCAGAGTAGAGTCTTCGACTATACAGTTACTGGAGTGTCCATCAGAACTATGGTGACTTGATCTGCCACGATCCTGTTGTAGTTAGTGTTCCTGTATGAGCTGATGCTTGTTATAAAGGCTTGCTATGGAAAGCTGATAAATTAGTCTAGACTTGTCATCGATCGAATGCAGCGGCGCTGCTTGCAACACTGCAAGCACAGACGCACTGTTTAAACTCTACGCCTTTTCCCTCCTCGTTTACTGCCGGGCAATCAGTTTAGTAAGCAATCGGCCAAATAACCAAGACAGTTCATATTGTTATGTATATATTGCAGTATTGTTATATTGTCCAGGATTATATAGTCCAGGATTTAGTGTGAGGATAGCTATACCACGCTGCACTGTGCATTATCTGATCTATCTACCCAGTCTTTGCACGGTAAAAGTGCAGAAGAGTTGTATAATATGTCATCTATACTAGAATCTGAACTACGCTAACTATTCACAGCGGAGACCATTATTTGTACTATTTGCACAACCTCGTTGTTTTTAACTGCAATGGATAGCTCTCAGAAATACGACTGTAATGGTATAAGATAATATGGTAATTATGCTAACTATAGCTGCAGATTAACATTTGAAATTAACATAGGTGTTAAGTGTTTACAGTATTCTGATATGTAGTCTTAACTACAACCTCCAAATATACTTTCAGAATTGCATAGCTTGCAGTCTGCGAACTACCCAGACTAGAGCTCCCCAAAAGTTGACGCTTTGTCATCACAATTGCGACAAAAGTAATTTATTTGCAACGTTAGGCAATAGGATATTCTCAACTGAAGTTTTTTTGGATTTTTCATTTGCAAGTCAATTCTAATGTTCTGCCACTTCTGAGCCTGCTCAGGCCGAATGCAATTTAAGGCCCACTAAAGGGATGTGGTCGATTCAGCAGTTGAACTGCTAGTCATCCCCACCGTAGTAGGGGGCGGAGGCCCATCGCAGGATGCTGCTGAAAATCCGGTGGCATTCCTCACCACGTCGCACTTTTCGGACGCCTGAGCAGACACAACTGCATTCTCTCCGCACGTAAGTATTTCGGTGAACTCGGCCTCGTTTTTATCAGGGTCGTAGAGTGGACACCTACAAATAGGTGCAGAGTTACTTAGTTAGTTACAATTACTTAACTATCGGGAGAAATAATGAAAAACGCCTTCCTGCAGTCACTAAGGCAAAACCTTAGTACGAAGCAGGAGAGAGCCAATGGGTGCGGTGTCTTACTTAACACAGACACTTAACATGGAACAATTACTTAACTGTCATTCGGTTCATTCCATGTCTGTTGGTACCTTCATGGGATAAAAATGGATTTGATCGCCTGTGTCAACTGAAATTAGAGGCTTCTAGACGGTTCTCGTATATGTAGCAACTCATTTATCTATTTAGCACTCATGTATTAACAAATTAACCTTTTTAGACATTTCCACAACGGATTTAATCCGAAATTTCAAAAAACCTCCAACTTCTGGGGGCTCCGCCCCCATACCTCCCGGTGCTCATTTGCAATTTTGTTATCAAGGATCAGTAGTTCACAGAGTTTTTGAAACCGAATGTATGTTTTAATATTTACTACCTTTCTTCTCAATGATATTCCTAAATATTTCATAAATTTTTAATACTTTAATTAGTTTAACTAACATTGAAATATCGTAATAATGTGTGTCAATAATATAGAAAATTACTCAAGGTATTCGTTAGATGCAACAGATGCCAAATAAAAGCTTTTTAAACATTTCCACTACGGATTATTCTGTAATTTCAAAACATTCTTCAACTTCTGGGGGGGCTCCGGCCCCCAGATCCCCGCAGTGTATATAGGACGCATCTACATATATTTTGCAGGTTATCTTGTAATCGTGCATTGCAGTTAAGCAGCATCTACTTTCTAAATAGTCTAATAGCGTTACACTACAGGAATCACCGAAATTTGTATAAATAGAACAATTTTTGGACTAAAAACTCGCTAAAACAAGAATTCTGCCTGGGCGCAAAATTTCTTAACGGGACGCAACTTAAACTTAGGTTGACGCAAATCCGAAAACCAAAAAATCCCTGCTTATACTTCGCATCAAACGAAGAAACGCCAATTACTTTTGAAATCCAACGCATTTCAAGACACCGAAGTAACAGTCATCTCCCCAGAAGCAGCTGCCCCAGAAATCGCACATGTCTGGCAATGACATGACCATCCCTCTTAGGTCGACGGCTACACACCTGAAACAGCATACTGATCGGGCGACAGTCATATCTTACTGTACTGAATTTTGTTGATGGCTTCTTCATATCTCAAAACAGGTTGAAGGGATCTAGACTACTTACAGAGACTAAGTTTCAAGGATTATACAGCCTAAAGAGGAGAGAATTAGTAGAACCTGACATTTAGGCTAGCAATTTGTGTCTGGCTTCGAATCTTGACTATTGCGTTCTTCAAATAAATTGAACTGGTGCAGCTAACGACTTTTGGAGATTTTGTTCCAAAAGCTAACAAGCATTTAAGGAACAACCTAAATTCTAAATCACTTGTGCAGAAAGTAAGTCAACACGAGTATAGTTGGCAGTTGGCAAGTTTTCTCCGAAAGCACGCTGCTTAAGCACAGCAAGAAACTCAAATCAACTTGATAAGCGTTTTAGCTTTAATAAATTTGAAAATGCACGTTAATTACTCGAAACAAATTGGAACATGGTTCTAAACTTTTTAGTTATTAATTACATTTCGCTAAAGAAATACTTCAAAAAGAATAGTATAATTAATTGCTGTTAATCACCGAGAGCACTGCATTTAGCACTGCACCAGGAAGCACCAGGGGCAACTTTGAACTTTTTCGACAAAATTGAAGAAGGTAGAAAATTCGGCGCCGAAACTTCCTCCTCAGGTTACGTTTGTGTATTAATCAAGATTTTATAAAATTCGACCAAGTTCTGAAAACAAAAATTAATCAGCAAGTTTGTCAACTGGGGGCAATATTTCGCCATTTCTTCACCATGGCTGACCACCAGGCTCAAAAAGAGTCTGGATCTCCCTGTGAAACAAATAGGAAGCTTCTAGAAGTTCCTAGAAACTTCTAGTAGCTGTCCTCCGAAATAAAGAAGAAAACTTAGCTGTCACTGGGATGTCAGAAAGCTGTCAGTCTACACTCAAAATTTTATTCTCACTCAGTGTTCGCTGAAGGCCGACCGAGAGCGGTCGGTCAATTCTCCCCTCCCCATCTCGTAGTGGTCTGAGGTTTTGCAACAACTGATATAGTATGCGTTCCCAATTTAATTAGCTGAAATTAGCTAAAATCGGGAGCAGAGAATTAAAATAGAATCTTCTATTCGCTTAACTATTTGTGAGCGATCAAAGTTGTTTTCTTTAAGTTAAGAATACCACCACCACCACTTAAGGTGGTGATATTATTAAGTGGTATCCTTTTGTGCAGTGCTTTTGTGGTGATTCTTCAAAGCGCTATAACTTTCGCAGTTTTGGGAGTTGGAAAGAGATGTATACGTTGTTTTAAAACCTATAACCAGGACATTCACAGAGTTTACGAAACTAACAAAATTAGCAAAAAATTAGCAAACATTGTCTGACATAGCGGATAAATATAGAACAAGCTTTTCAACATCGATTTCTCAAAACTGTAGAATCGGCCAAACGTTCTGTTTGTGCCATGATATGGCAGGGTCATTTTTGGATTTGGCTCAGCAGCTGAAAATCGGCCAAATACACGGTAACACGAAATTTCGCAACTTCGCAACTGAGTTTTCTTGCCACTGGAAACGTTTTAGCCAAAACCAGGGAAAAATGACCCTCCGCAAAAGTGCAAATTTCCACTCTGCCAAAATCTCCCGAAACCGTCGAGTAGTTTTTTGAGAAATCGATGTTCAAAACAATATAATCGCAGTTTTGCCAAAATGGTTTTTTGGCTAATTCTCTAGCTTAAAGCAACGGACTCCAGCTAATAGGCATTGAAAGCATGTCCAATTAGACTATATAGCATAAAGCACTAAGAGCATAAATGGACCAAAATTGTCCGTAAGATTTGGCAGTAATTTCGAAAAAGCTGTTTTCCTCGAAAACGGCCTTTTTTACCTTCAAAATAGATTTTTTTCTTATCGGATTAAAGCTGTATGAGTTAAAAATACACGGAAGGATCACATTTTGCCGATTTTCCGACCATCTCCGATTTTGCTCATTTTTACAGGATTTGTAGTTCAAATGGTTCCTCAAAACAAAACATGAGCGTTCT
>JASAND010019918.1:0-52911 GCA_030248195.1 Trissonchulus latispiculum | reverse complement strand
TTCTACCAAGTTGGTTGCCCGTCGAGGGCATTTTCCCCCCTAGTAATAATTTAGTTTGACCGTTCATGAATTTAGCACTACATTTTAGAAATTCAAGTGAAAGTAACAAAAATACAAATTTATCGTGAAGTTAGCAGCACACTTTACAATTTTCGATGAAAATAACTCTCAAACTGACTGAAATAATCCACACTAAGTTGGGGACATCATCTGCACGATAATTGCCCACCCCCCCACAAAATTTGACCCCAGTGACCCCCCCACCAAATTTGACCCAGTGACCCCACACATTGAGTGCCTAGTACACATTTTGGCAACTTCATCACTCGTATCTTTATGTGTTGAAGCTCGAAAGTGGCCAGCTGCTGATAGAACGTTTTTGGCTTCAACACAGAAAGATACAAGCGAGTGATGGTACACAAATGTGTACTAGGTACTCATTTGTAAAGGGAGGGTCACTGGGGTCTAATTTGTGGGGGGGGGTGGGCCGTTATCGTGCAGATGATGTCCCCAACTTAGTACTAAGAGTGTGACGCTTGTCACACTCTTAGTTATTATGTACTCTTGCTTTTACTGTCTGGTATTCACTCTTTTCTTGGATAGTTGTAGTCTTAGCTGTGCGGCAGGGGACCTGCACTGTACCGTTCAGTATGGTCGAACAGAGTGTCGTCATGTACTAATAGAGAGCTATCGTGCCATTTCTCAAGAAAGCTTATTTGCCCCCTCTTGCCCTTTGATTTGATAAGAAAATTTTCAATACTTTTGGCCACTGCTTAATCTCAGCACATGCTTGGTTGTAATACCTGGCCGGCCAGCCCAACTATCAGTGTTCATTTAGGTCGATAAATGGATACTTTTTACTGTGGGACGATTACTGTGTAGTGGTGTTGGCCGGCCGCCGGTGTCAAAGCGGCTGGCCACCCCGGCCCGCCCGGAGTAGAGCCCGTCCGGCCGGCCGATAATACCTGATATCATCTGTTACACATAGCAAGGGGTGACGGTAACAAAAACTGTGTCAAAACAGTAGCAAAATGGTACCAAAAATAGTGCAAAATTTGTACGGACGGCCTGTTTCGACGAGGCCGTTCAATTAAACTACTTTGTATAAGGCCTTGAAGAGCTTAACCCGTCCTGCACGCGTTGCAGTTTTATATATATGTTGTACTTCTGGCTTGTCAAGCTTAGCTTTAAATTAGATGAATACCAACGACTGTACCTTAGTTGGGGTAGGATGCCTATTTTTCCGTGGATAAACTACCTTTCACGTTAACTTCCACTGGATCAGTCAGTGAAGTTTAATATGTACTTATCTTCTCGTTTTATAGAGAACGAAGCAAAGCACAACTGAATGCTCTTCTGAAATGAACTCTCCTTAGATAGTTTTGTCGTACTTCTGCTGAAAAAGGCTTATATAATTGGAAACTCATACAGAATAACTTATCCACTTTCCATGGCCATATACATATCGACGTCTGAAATTCTCACAAACGTTTTTGCTCTTATTACCTTTGTTTTTATGTGTCGTCCTGGCAGTAACGCAATTTTATTGTTTTGCTAGTCATATATATATATATATATACGTATTTTGGGCATTTTGATGATGTTTGCTTTAATTGTTTTGTTTGTTGAAATATTTTTTTAATATCTTGCAGAATGGAATACTAAGTAGTGAATACGGCATTAGCTGTCAGCTTTAACTTGAATTCGAAGACTGTATTTTAAAGAATGTATTAGATTAGATTTCAAAGAATGTATTAGATGAAAAATCTGGAGAGGTCTGCACCTGTATTTTGCCTTTGGTATGAATTTTGCTGTCTGTCGTAACACGTAATCTCTTGAAACTTCACATTGCATTGGCTCAGCTTTGTATTTTTATTTTCTGATCGTTTGGCTCCTGTGCACATGTGGCTAGGTTTTGTCATTTATTTTTTGCATATATACAGAGTTATGTCCGGAGATCTCATGCTTGTTGTGTATCTGATGCAGCTTTCATTGTAAGAATATGAATAAAGAAAGCATTTTCGGCTTATCTAAAGTAAAAGCTTTGCTGCTGTATGTAGAGCTGTAGTTATTTCAGCAGTAATTAATTGGAGGGTGCGGAAAAGAAGCCGACGTTACGAGCATTCTTACTATACCTATGTTGATGTCTGCTTTGTGAAAATGTAATAAGCCGTCATCGTGATCCGATCATAACCAGAAATTTTCGTTTATATTTATTGTACATGGTTTCTTTATTTCAAAGCTATTGGATCCATCAAACCACTCTTCCAGCTAGGTCGATTGTTGAACCCAGGAAACTCGCAGCTGAAGCATATCCACCTACTAGTGGTGTTCCATGGCCCGGTTCTGCCGGCTGGCCGCTGCCACTTTCCGCCGGCTATCCGAACGACAAGTAAAAATTTTTTGATAGTTTTCATGGCAGATTTAGCAAGTTAAGGGGGGGGTCCGTCGTGAAAAATTTTTAGAGCACGGATTTCGCTCATTTTCACACATAATCTAGCCACATATGTCGTACATGTCAAGTTTAAATTTTGAGTTGTTTCGTTCAGTTCTCCGTAAGTTACGAGCCATTCATTGATTACAATTTGAATATCAACGAAAATCATAGTGCTGCAGCAAACTCAATCAAATTTTCGCAAATCAACTTCAGATTTTTAGTTTATTTTCTTTTACACACTTAGTAACCATTAATACAAACATTTTCGTACAGTTTCAAGCCCGATGAGCATGATCAGAAGCTTCCTTAAAGGATTTTTCAGAGAAACAAGGCCCCTGTTCCTCCGGCTGTAATAAAACATTTAACAGCGGTTAACTTAAAATAGAAGCATTTCCGAGCCATGGTTCTATGAGAAGAATTCATCCCTGCACTGAGAGCTTTCGATTGATATATAATATGCCATATTTTGAAAAATTTGAAAAGTCGCTGTTTTGTAAAATTCGGGGGTCTGAGGTCCCGATTGGCGCGCTGAGAAGAACTGGACATAGCTATCAGCATGATTCATGCTGCAAATAGATCCCAATGCATGAATACATAGGTTGGAATACAAAAGAGGCAGTTTTGGACCATACTGTTGTCGTAATTTAGCCAAATTTTCGAAAAAACCGAAATTTTATAAATTTTGCTAAAACGGCACATTCTTGCGCCAAAAAAATCTCGAAACTGGTGAGGGTTACAGCCAAACAATTGGTATCGTTGGAACCGCCTATTCAAGTACTACGGAACCTTGGAATTAGATTTTTCATTTAGGCCTCTGAATTAGAGTAGTTTACAATTCTTTTTGACGACCTTACTTTTCATTGACAAGAAACGTTGAAATTTGACGATTTTCTACTGTTTGCGTTACATAAAAAATTTTTAAAAATTTTTGGGGGCCTAAATCAAAATTCTACTTCCAAGGTACCGCAGTTCATGGTCATAGCTTCTACATGAATACAAAATTATACAGATTCATGACTGTTTATCGAGAGATTTTTTGGCGCAAGAATAAAATCACAACTTTTTCCGTTTCCTATGTTTAACACATGGAGACCCCAACTTTGCGGCGAAATTACTCAACAACCATAAACGATCCAACTTTAATTTCAAAAACTCGTTAAAATATGGCACTCAAAGAACAAAATACGTGAAAATGAACGAAATCGGAGATGGTCGAAAAATCGGCCAAAAATGGACCCCCCCCCCCTTAAGGGGGGGGGGGATACTTGGGTCAAAAATTTGACCCTAACGGATTTCGCTCAATTTGTGCCCATTGCTACTCACTCCCTAAGGTCCTACACAAATGCGTTGAGATTTGAGATGATTTCGTCCAGTAATAAAGTTACAAGCATTCAAAGTTTCCAGTCCCTATTGAAAATGGCCTAAAATCAAAACTTTAGATAATCTAATCAAAACCGTTTGAAACGCTCTATAGCTCATTTTGTACTTAAATACAATATCTAAAACTTTTGAAGAGCTCTCTTTCAAAATTTGGTTTCTTACTTTTGCAGTAATCGCTTAAAGGAGTCAACCCCAAAAATTTGCCAAAATGTGGCATTTTTCAAAAATTTTTCAACTTTATCGCGAAAACTACTGGTTTCCGAAATTTGATTCTTTTGGACTTTAATATGGACTATTTCGATTCTGGTGTGTTAATGTCTAATCAATGTACCAACCAATGTAAGTTTTTAAGTTTAATTTTAAAAAACTAATTGTAATCTGAGCAAAGGCAAGATCAAGAACTTCAGTTTAGATGCGCATTTGTATGAGTCAGTTGTTTGTTGGGTTTAGTTCAAGTACCACTGTAACAGAAAATTGTGTTTATCGTTGAAAGGTGTGTCTGCCTATACACGCTTGAAGTTATCATTGGACTCGACTTAAATTTAGCTAAGAAATTATATCTTAATAATTGATAATCTTAACTACATGGCCAGAATTTTTAAGATGGAACGACGAAGTAAGATACAGAGTATTTAAGGTGGTGATTCCCTTTGGTCACATAAAGTTTGCACCACTATTACTCATTCATTACTTGGAGTTAAGAAGCCATTTTTATATCAAAATGCAGCTTAACATTTGCTCTTTTTAATGCATACCATGAAATTAATGTTGCGTTTCTAAAATATTTTTAACTCATTTTAGAAGAAGTATAATTTTCCAGATTTTTTGCAGACTCAAGTAAATTTTTTCGCGAGACATCGGTTACATCATTCGATACCTCGATCAAATAGCTGGGGACGATTTTTTATTTATTGTGAAATCGCTATTCGTTATGGAGAAATAAGCTGAAATGTGTGCGTAACCTGTATTTTGCCTAATTTTTTCAAATTTGTCATGCGATTACTTTAGCTAGAAAGCAGTAATCGGGGCAACTAAAAAAACGTCCCTGGGTATATTTGTGTAGAACACATTTGTTAAGTAGCAGCCCTCCACCTTGCATGGTGAATGCACCACAATCTTTGGAAAAAAATTGGTGATGTTTTTGCAAAAACTACATTTTTTATGATTGCAGACTACGGGATAGCTGTTGGAAGACGATCATCCGTCGGATAATTTGCCCCTATGAGACCTTCAGATCGACGCCCTTAGTTTGATTTTGCGGCTTGCATAGTTCAAGAAATGATGGATTATTTGATTTTTGCAAAAATGACGAGTTTTCGACGCCAAAGCAAGAAAATCGGCTATATCTCACGGTAGAGAAAAGCTAGAACGTTGCTTTAAAAAGCAAAAATATGAAATTCATCGAGATCTTTCCAATGAATATAGTCATAAACGTATAGCGTTTGCCAAACTTTCAGAAATTGAGAAAAACCGCCCTGACCGGAAATCTCGAATTTTTAAATCGGGATTGCGCGGATGGTGTTAGAACACTAAAAGAACGTATTTCGGAAAGTTTCGTCAAATTTCATCTTGATTTGCGCCGCCAACCAACAATATGTGCCCAAAAGGAATCACCACCTTAACAAATAGCTCTGGGGTCTAACAATGACAGATTTTTATTTTTCGATTTCCAACCTGGAAAAGCTTCAATTAATGATATTTGTACCTGTTTGAGAATTTCCTACATGTTCTTCCACTTATGTATGATTAGAAGCCTATTAGAACTAATTACAAACTGCCCGTTTGGCATTTTGCATACATTATTCAATTCTTTACAGGCCGCTTTATTTATTACAGCTTCTTAGACCAATTCATTTAAAGCTTGCAAAAGCAATGTATCTTCAGTTTCTGTCTCAGGCGGCAAGTGTAATGCTAAATCAAGCTGTAATCTCCTCTGACAAGGTTTGTAACATCTTATCTCAGATTCCCTGCCTAATGAAGATTAATAGTTACACCAAAGAGATACACATGCTAAAAATTAGAAAAGGAGATAGCAATCTCCCTTACGTAATTGTTACAAAATATCTGTTTATTTATTTACCTAGGTATTATGACGTTTTAATTGTACTTGTGTTTATTATTAATGTCAGCCAAACATATATAGATTCACCCAATCCCTTTTGCCGTCATCTATGTCTACCGTAATGCGTGAACGTTTTACAAGCAAATAAATGGTTTATGTAAAATTATTTTAGAAGTCTGTGGTAACCGAAGTATAATTAGGATTGCAATAATTAATTAGCTTCATTTCGGCTTATAATTGTATTCTGCGTTGCTTTTGCATATAATTATTATTTGTAGCTTCATAGATGTCAATCGTAGTTTGTAGTACTAGTACGTTAATCCGCAGCGTTTACTTAATGCAAGTTTGCACGATTATAGTTAATTTGCTAACAGTAGTCCGTAATAGGCGATTAGCGCTTAGCGCCGCTGAGTACATGAATTAGGCCGGCAGTCGACATGTGCACGTTCATCGGGAAATACCCGGATTTCCTGTTGAACCAAACGGGATTTTGTTGTTATCTTATTCAAATTACATATTACTCTGAAACAGAAAAACAGTTCAAAATTAAAGTATTTACCTATAGTGGTGTTTAAGAATGAAAATTCCATATGTATAGCAATGTGAATAAATCTTTAATTCTTCTAAAAATATCAAGTTTCAAGTTCGTTCATACGTAGATCGGCGTGATCCAGTTCCAGTTCGTTTTTAAGGTGGCTCGTATGCCGCAATGTCCCAGTTTTCAGTAGAATGAGATCAGTTTCAACCCAAATTCGAAAGTTCTGTTCCGTAAGGCCAGGAAAAGTGAATAATACTTGCTGAGTTCTAATCCCTCATCAGTGCTGTGTACTAATGGGTTTTATTCGATTTGATTCAGATAGACAGCGTCAGCGCTAGCTCTGTTTAGAGTTTTGGTTTGAAGATAAGTTCAGTAGTCGTAGTCCGAGTAGGAATCCGAATCGTGGAGATCGTCTGGTTGCTAGTCTTGATCCTTGAGTTGTCCGTTGTTAATGTTGACTATTAAAGTTCTTATCTGATTTGTTAGACAATTTATGACAATATATGTATACTGCTAGTTAAATACTTTATTAAATTATCATTAAACTGTTATATATATCTAGAAATTCTCAAAGAAAAATTAGCCAATCTCAACAGCTTATTGCAGTCTCCCAGCACAACATTACAGGTTAAGTATAAGTCATACACCTTTGGAAGCCCGAAACTTACTGTTCCTGAAACCGTAAACCATTTGCTGTAGACTTGCTGTGAAAGCTCAATTACTCGTAATGTCAAACAAGTAGGCCCCTAAAAGGGAATGGACAGGACATTGAAGAAACCCCTAAATTTAAGAAAACATTTCTCATTATTTTTGCAGCTATATATACGTTATTATGTAATACCCAAACTAAGAAGTATAGAAAACCTTTTTAACAGACTTTTAACCAAAGCCTCCACGAGCTAGAATAGCCAGCTAAGTGAGCTCAATGCTGATCATCGAAAGCATTTTAATGCTGTTCAAAACTGTTCAAAATAACACTCAATCGATTACAAGTATCTCGCCCGCCTCTAGACGAGATATAAATGAAAAGAATATTTGTTCTCAACTTTTCAACTGCAAAAAGCTTGTCACGACACATTTTTTGCGTCTTGCAATGAATTTTAAGCCATATATAATCTATTTTAATCCTTGTAAATGGTTAATGGTTACACAATTGCATTAGCAAAGTTTTTAAACTCAGAATTTTGTTATTGTATTGATTTTCGAATCAATTTTCGGCTTCTGGGCGTTAATCCCAAAATTAACAAAATTTGTAAACCAAATTTTCAGATTAGCCAAATTTTTTGGTTCATTTAAAGCATCCTGGTGCAGTTCTTCTAACAACTTTTTTCGCTAAGCATGCACAAATAGCAATTCGAAGTAATGCAAAACTACCATTTTTCTAAAATTTTCAACTACAAAAAGCTGTCTATGAAAAATTCACAATAAATTTAACTTAATCGTAACTAACGTTAATGCTTCACTGTTTTTGCCTTTGAACAATACTGCACTACGCATCGCATACACGCTCCTTTGTTTATTGATACTGACTTTATTCAAAATTCAAGAATTTACAAATGCGATTTACACAAAAATGCATTAGCGTCAGATGCTTTAGTTGAGATGTAACAGATGGAGATGCCAAATTAATCTTTTTAAACACTTCCATTACGGTTTTGTCCGTAATTGCAAAAAATTTCCAACTTCTGGGGTGCACTTCCCCCAGACCTCCCGCTGCTCATTGGCCATAATCTCTTCGGGATTGGATTCAGTAGTTCTCACAGTTTTCGAAACAGAATTTATGTTTAAATAAATACTACTTTTCTTCTCAATGATATTGGTTTAATAGCTATTTCATTAATTTGTAATTAGTTTAACTATAACATTAATTTGTAATTAGTTTAACTATAACATTAAGACATCGGAATGTGTGTCAATCATAGTAGTCAATAACAGTCGAAAATTGGTCATGATATGCGTTAGATGTAACAGATGTCAAATTAATCGTTTAGAACATTTACACTACGGATTTTTCTGTAATCGCAAAAAATTCTTCAACTTCTGAGGGCTCTGCCCCCAGACCCCGTTGTGTAAGACGCGTCGAAGATATTTTGTAATCGTGCATTACTGTTGTTGTTGTTGTTGTTATTGCCGGGCTACTCAGCCAAAAGGCTATATGTATGAGGGCGCTAACCTTTGTCTCTCCCCATCAGTCATAGCTAGTATGACTCTCGCTTCGTCGCCTGAATGCTGTCCAACAATGAGAAGCTGGAGCAGACACCTTCTTGGCCTTTCGGCTCCGGTAGTAAGACACCCATTAACTGCTCATACGCAAGGTAGAGGAGCACAGCATTTTTCGACACTCCAAGCCCCAATCGCACATGGGGTGGGATCAGAGACAAACCCGGAAAGTTGTGTGATCCATTTTGAGTACATGACTCGTTTGCACCCAGCACTCGCTCGCAGGAGGTAGGCGGACCTTATTGCATTAATGTTAAGCAGCATCAACGTTCTAAGTACTCTTCATACGATTAAATTATGTTTCACTAAAGAAATTTTCGAAATTTTCATAAATAAGTTTTGCAAAAAACACGCTAAAACAATAATTTTACCTGGACGCAAATTTTCTTAACGGGACGCAATCTAAATTTAGCCAGACGGAATGTTGACGCAAATCGGAAAACCAAAAAACCCTGGTTAGGGATTGCATTTTGCTAGGTCCTCACGAGCCGCACAGAAGCACAGCAAAATTTAGCTTGTCGTGCAATACAGTCAAATTAACTTTTTTAACTAGTTTAACTACAACCAAGCTTGACTTTACCTGATCTTTCATAAAAATAAGTTAAATTTAAGCAGCTTACTCTTGCCTGAAAAGGTCCTTAGACTGAATCGACAGTTATCCAAAAAGCCCCCGTTTTTTGATGTTTTACCTATTTCTGTGTAACTTGACGTGGGACGGTCAAAATAACAAGGATTTTGTATTGTCTAACAAGTTTTCACTTTATCTTTTTTATTTTATTTATAGTATTACCTTTGTCAACACATCTGTATTTCTTTCTAGTCGTGGTGTTGCCTCTGTTCCTAAATACAAGATGAAAAGAAAGCTTCCATGTCGATGTTATGTAAGTGGGTTTTTGTTTTATTGGCAGAAATTTCAATTAAACATAGAGTTACTAGCTACAATTAAGCTTGCTGTAAAACTTGATTAAGCTTTCAAGCCTTATCTACCTCTTTTTAATTATCCCTGGCTTCTATGTAAAATTAAAATTGGACACCGCTGTTCGCTATTTCTCTGTGATTATTTAATCCTTAGAATTGGTTGTCCTTAAATTCCCACGGGATCCCCAAATCCTTCCCTTATACCTTAGCTCTCTCACTGCTGTACCAGTCTTCAATTAAGCTGATATTAATGCCAAAGCTAAAGCTCTACAGTATCTAAGTTAGTTATACACAGTGATACATTGTGTTAACCAGTGATGGAACCGGGTCACCTGTCCTTAACTCGGTGACTCGGTTTCTCAAAATATCCCAAAACGTAATTCTGAACTGCAAAAATCGATTTTGTCAAAAAAGCTAAACTTTAGACATGCTTGCTCAGTGACCAGTCCGAAAAACGTTAATTAAGGCATAATCTGATTTTGTGGTCGTATAAAGAAGGACTAACGTTTTTTCAAACTTTCTAGTATTCACAACTATAATAAGAAAAATGTACATGTAATGTGGTAAATCAGGAACATCGGTTCAGGACCGGGTCGAAGCTCTTTACCGGGTCCATACCCGATGACCCGGTCCATAAAGTTTCTCCGAACTGATTTAGTTCCAGTTTTATTACTGGTGTTAATGTATTTGCGCTGAAATAAGAACAAAAGGATATTAATATAAGGGTTGATTCCGGCGAGGAACAAAAGTTTAAAGGAGCTTAATGTAGTTTACGTTCAGAATAGCAATCTTCGATTTAACATTTATACTTTCAAAGGCCCACCCCACACTTTCAAGAAAATTGTTTAGCTCATGCTTCAAATTGTCAGATTTAATTTCAAAATGCGGAGCACGTTTATAGCTAGTTAGCTAAAAAGCTAACTTTTTATCAGATATCAAGCCAAGGGTTTTAAAGACTTGTAAGAAATAAAGTTATAAAATGGATATAACGCACAAATTATTGTGGAACAAAATATATATATACATTACATATATATATATATACATACATATTTATATATGTATGTATGTATATATATATATATATATATATATATATATATATAGATATATATATATACCTACATACTGCTTGTCCAGGGACCAGGACTAAATAGCCTGCGTTGTCTAGTTGTCTAATTTGTTGGGAACTTTTAACCAATACCATATTCTTTCGCTTTTAAATTTTTTGCTTATCATCAGGATTAGTTTGTGGTCGACATTTTGTCCTCAGTTACTTCCTAACAATTAATTTTTATTCATTTTCATGTCAGTGTTTTATCACAGAAAATTTGATTTAAGTTTGAAAGTTATGTCTGCCTACATACGCTTGAAGTTTTCATTGGGACTCGACTTAGATTTAGCTAAGAAATTATGCTTTAATAATTTATAAGCTTAACTACATGGTTAGAATTTTAAGATGGAACTGTGAAATAAGATAGAGAATATTGAACAATAGCTCTAGGCTTTAACAGTGACAGATTTTTAACTTCTGTTACCTGGAAAAGCTTCAATTAATGATATTTGTACCTGTCTAAGGATTTCTTACATGTTTTTCCACTTATGATTAGAAGCCTTTTAGAACTAATTATAACTCTAGCATTTGACATTTTGCATATACATTATTCAATTCTTTACAGGCTACCGTAATCGTTTTTTACGTCAAAATGAAATTCACTTGAGATCCAGGAAATTGTAGATAAAACTGTTTTTATGACTGGCGCTGTGGGAAGGAGAATTTTTGTGTCAAAAATATGTGCAAAAGTTTGACAGAAAACTTTCCTGCGAAGCTTTTGCTCACATTTCAGTGTTTCTGTGGGGTCAATTCATTTAAGGCTAGCAAAAGTAATATATCTTCAGTTTCTGTCTAAAGAGGCTAATGTAATGCTCAATCAAGCTGTAATCTGCTGTGACTAAGTCTGTGACATCTTGTCTCAAATTCCCCTCCTTGTCTTGATTAATAATTACACCAGAGATACACACTCTGCAAAATAGAAGAACTGTTAGCAATCCCCCCTTCCTTAATTGTTAAGAAACTTACCTGTTTATTACCTATATATTATACTTATACATAGGTGCTAAAACAAGTTTTTGTCTCCCTCTTCTGTTGGATTGTTGTCCAATGATCGAAATGTTTAAAAATTTAAAGTATTTTTTGTTCTTAAAATTAAAAATAAAATTATATGTAGAGGACTGGTAAAAATAGCCCTCCACCCAAGTTGGCACTATTTTTGAGATATAAATTGAGATAAAAATTGGCATGGGTACATTCTCGAGCCTTTAGATTTTCAATGTGCAAATGTGTTTAGTTTAATGTAGCGTAATTCTATTTTAATTTCCAAGGGAAACAATTCCAAGAAAATATGGTGATATTAATTCAACTTTACAATTTTATATAAGAGAGTTTCGAGGTCGCTGAGGACAAATTTAAGTCTGTTTTTCGATTTGATTTTCCGTAGCTAGATTCCAGCTGAAGTTGTAAGCTTAACGTGTTGAACGTTTTGAGTATAAAAGTATTAAACATAACATTTTGAGCTTAACAGCTCAGCTCAACTATTGGAAACGTCATCGTTGAGTAAGGACAGTAAATTGAACTGTGCAGCTTCTTTGCTGTGACAGGAATTACGTGTTAACTTTTGGAAGATAATAAATTTTACAACCATAAGTAATTGATTAGGTTAGGCGAGAAAAGTTTAGGATTAATCATAGATATTATGAAAGTATGAGTATGAAAAGTCTTGCGTAGTTTATGACAAAAATTAGTGTTACAGTGACAATTGACGTTTTGTGTAGCACGAGGGCAAGAATCAGTTACTAAAATTGCGTACGTAATTTGCAATTACATAATGACTTTTGGGGTTAGTGCTAAGCTAGACTTTTGAACTATTTTTGAACTTCCCGGTGTATGGTAGAATATCATTAAGAATGCCATAGAATAGTTGGCAAGCCTACGGTGCTGGTTTGTACATGGATTTTGGACCAAAGTAAATTTTCGTCCTTTAGCTACATTTACCATTTTACAATATTCATTCATATATAGTAGCAGAAATCCCTGCCATGTTTTCCTATACTCCATTTTTCCGCTATTTCCAGTAAACTAACAAAACTGTTCTGAAATTTGGCTCGTCCGTACCACGAGATTTTCAAATTTTCGGATCAAGACCTATTTATACTGCAGATACTGCAGACAGGAATTAAAATAGAGATCGCTGGTCGCATAAAGGAAGTCAATCTCTAAGAATAAATTTACTATAATGTACATATCACAGAATAGATTCAACAGATTATATTTATGAAGATTACCGATCTATCAGAAATGTGTTAAAATACGCCCATATATACCAAAATTGAGCTCAAATGGTTAAGTTTTGCCTATTTTAGACACAAGTTTGATTATCGGAATTATCAGGACCTAATCCACTTAACGGTATGGATCCTAAATCCTAAACAATTTAAAATTTAACTTGCAGACTTACAATTAGGTAATTTGACAGGAATCGTCCAAAATCGATTTTTTATTTAATTTCAGTAGAATTGTAGATAAGCTCATATAGTAAAGTTACTTCAGCTTTTTATGCTGTAGCCAAAAAAGTGGAGAGGGCTACTCTAATTCCTCCTCCTAGAAAAAGTTTCTCCAGGATTTTGGCAATTTCACGCTATGCGGGGACTCAAAAATTTTCAAAAACAACAAAAGTTTTTAACATTTCTAAACGTTCCTCCAGCTTTTTCGTCTCCTCCCCTTACTTATCCTCAAATAAGCTATTGATTTCTGGCGAATTTTTCGAGAGGATTCCACAGTTATTTTCGGATAGTTTTGCAGACTAGCCGTTTTGCGCGAGCTCAAATTATCACGGAAAATTGCAACTTATTAGATGAATTAACTATAATAGTATACCTATGCTTGCGTGCGTATTATTTCTGGAGGAATTGGTTACCCAAGCTCCCTCCCCTTTTGGGGGTATTTTTATGCCGCTGGAGCGGAATATATTCCCCGGGTTTGTTGTATGTAATGCATGTATGCTGTTTTAATTCTCGAATGCCTCCTCTATCTTTAACACATGGACTAGTATTTGTATTTTTAGAGTCTGCTGTAAACAATAATAGCAGCTTTGTCAGCTTTTGGAAAAATTGTATCGAAATCTGTTCCTGCAGTTTCATTGATTTTTATGGTATAAATCTTCTGAAATTAAGCAGTACGACCTGGCGTTATTTGTAAATGAAATACTCAGCAGTCGTTTATCGATTAGTAAACGTTCACAGACAAAAGTCAGTAATAACTGCCGGAATCGCATAAATGACTTTGACATTAGCAGACGATTAATACTGACACACTCGTAAGTAAAGATTAGTTAGCTATTTAGTTAGCAGCTGAACGTGATCCAATTTTGGTTTTGAATTCACTTTTCTGAAAACTGGTATTGCGAACGACCTGAAAAACCGTTACAGCAAAAATTGAAACGGTGCAGTAGTTAAGACATTAGGTAGCACCGCAGTAACCCGAGTTCGATTCACAGTTGGAAAATATTTTTAATTTTACAAAGAAGGTTAGGACTTAATGAAGATCTTCAACGTTGCTATTTATAGAACGTTGACTGTGAAGAGTTTACAAAGCCGTAGCAACACCAAAACTAGGACGTTTCGAAAGGATTAGTGTATATTTTTTCTTGTCGGCTAAAGTCTAAATACCTACAGTCTAAGGAATCTGTCTCAAAATAAACGTTTTCTTGGGAATAGATGGCGGACTTAGTAGATTGTAAAATCTGTATTCGGAAATCTTTCGTTAATGATATCTCGATAGCTCAACTGCGGAATAATGCCCCTTTTAGGGGCGATCTTGTTCTGTACTGATGCGGTTGTTGTTATGCATTATGGACAAACAGCACAGCATGACATTCACTTGTAATTTGTAGTATAGTTATAGTAACAGATTTAACAACAGTACATATTATGCTATTATTCTTAGCTCTGAGAGTTTGAGAAAACTTAACATAGTATAGTGTATTGTGATAAGCCATGGCGACTTAAGGTTCTCTGTTTTTATTAATTAGAGAAGGGCTGTTAACAAGTCTCACTAGAGAGTTAATGATTTCTGTCGAAACCTGATCGTGGAAGACAGCAACTCAACCATATAATAAGGGGGACATTTCTGTTGATTAAAAGTAAGCCCTAGGTAAGCAAAGTTTTGTACCCGTTTAATTTAACTGAGTATTAGTCCCAAGTCGGTTGTTTGTGCCTACTCTAGAACGTCTAGTAATAAGCAGAATAGAATAGTCAGAAAAATTCAATAACGGTTAATTTAAGTATTGTAAAGTTATAATTATCTGATGTACCCTTTTGTCTGCAGTCTTATTGTGGATATGTCAGAGTACTGTAACTCTACTGCAGGATGGCGCAGATTCGGATAATCTTAAAATGATCAGCTCCTTACAGTGCTGAAGTTTTTGTAGGTTTAGTAATGTAGGAAGTAAAGGTTATGTGCGACTAGTGTTGTACTTTAATTAAAGCCATATATGGTCCCAAAAGTTCAATATATGCCCGGTGTTTTTTACGATGAAATTAGGTAGTAAGCTGATCTACTGTGTGATGTTTACTCTAAATATCCCAAATACATGATTGAAATTATTATATATCTCAAGTCAATAGCTGCATAGTATTTTATATATGTTATTTATGTATCGTTATTTTATAATTATAATTCTTGAATTAAAGTTTATTCATCATGTTTTCAGCTATAATTTTATCCTTAACTTATACTTCTTGAAGTAAGCTTAAAGATTTCACTATAATAATTCCTATATATACAATTTGAAGTGAAATTTTCCCTGGGTTTTGCACCCAGTTGTAATTTAAGAGAAGTCGTCACCGTCAGTCTGTAGTGGTTTAAGCTAATATTTATACAAAATATTAAAAATTTATGTAATAATAATTTTAAATTATATTATTCAAATTATTAACTTAACGTGCAAATTACTGACCATGAGAATCTTTGCTACTTTTTCTTTGGAAGCGTTGGTCTGTAAACTGGAAGCGTTGAAACATGGGACACCACATTAGGCGGGTGTAGAACCCTCACTTTTGCACTACTGCTTGCCATGCATCCAGTTTAGCAGAAAACTGCCATTTTACTTTGCACAGTTTTACTTGAATCTTTATTTAGTCTATTAATTTCATTGGTTATCATTCTGCGTTTATAGCTTAATTTCTGTATTATTCCTTCTGTACACGCTGAAGATGGGAGAAAGAAAGAGATAGGTAAAAGTGAAAAGATTTATTGGCAATTGTCAATTCAAGCACATCGCATTTCTCTTTTATTCGTGTAATTAATTTGATGGAACACGAAAGGGAAAATTTTTACTTTCTCTATCAAATTAGGCCGCACTGAAAAGTCTTGCGAGGCTTAATTATTCGAATAAGCCACTAAGAGAATTTGGACTATACAAGTTAATCTGTAGACTTTCAATTAGCTGTTTGTAGGGGACAATAGAGGGGGAGCTGAGGCATAAACTAATAGTTTTAATATCAACAAATGCCTAAATAAATGATGATATAGTAACAATTACGTATATAGTTTAATTTCATATGCTCAACTAATTTCTGTATATACAATTTAATTTCAGTTAAAATGCTGGGAGTTATTCACTAATGTGCTTGTTTGTATGGAGGGGAGAGTGCTTGCTTAAATATTTCGTGTGGAAAGCTTATTTTTAATAGAAATTAATGACAAAGTTATTAGTGGATGAAAAGTTGTGTATAAAGGTTGAATAAAAGTAGAAACCCTGGCCTAGAATTACTGATTAGGGTCTCCATCACGAAATTCATGCCCCCCGTTGGAACCTCTGTTCCTTGGCTACAAGTAAAGTCACGACTATTAAAATTAGGTAGATTCTTCAACTGTACTCAAATTTTTTCCACTAATTATTTCATTGAGCCTTCCTCGGCTTGTGTGCTGTTTCAAAGCAGGACTACCGTAATACCTCCTCCTTTTACTTAAATACGTACGTCATTCTAAAAGCTAATAAACATTTCCAAAGCACATATGTTTTAATGGTTTTTAATGCTAACATTTGATAACTTATGGCTTGAATTTGAAGTCTATGTGTCTTTTCGAGGAAGTCGAATCTTGCTATTCTTCAGTTAATAGCATTTGGAGGTACAACCACGGAAACTACGAGAGCGTTAAACTGTCTAAGTTTTGGCTAAGGGCATTACTAATTAAAATTGTTAGCCGGCCTGCGCCAAACCGGCTGGGTGGCGACCAACCGACACCCGGTCATCACAGGCCACCCGGTTTCCAAGCTCCCGCTGCCGGCCGGCCGAGTTACGAAACCGGCCGGGCAACAACACTTATTAGTGTCAAACAGATATATAAAGGTAAACGGAGAAGTGTAAAAGTAGGAAACGACTACGGTAGAACGCGTTTGTGAGTTGACTAAGATTTGTCTGAAAATAACTATATATTATGAGCACTGTCGGACCCAGCAGTGTTTTTTGCTCGGATACTTTTGCGCTCATCTGCGCACTGCCCCAAAATTTTTTGCGCAAATTGCTAAAAAAGTGCGCATAGCAGGACAAATGCGATAATTTAGCATTAAATTGCTGTTTTGTATTCATTAGTAATTACCTGACTTTACTACAACTTCCAGAGCTGCAGCAGGTTATATATATATATATATATATATATATATATATATATATATAAGATGCCATAACTTAATGTGGATTAGAAATCCCAACCTACTTCGGAACGGGGGGGGGTCTGAAGGCTGAGCCCTCAGAAGCAATATATTTTAAAAATACGTAGCAAACATTTCACTATCATAACTCTCAAAAGTTTTATTTGTCGAAGTAAATTTGTTTATATATATTTAACGTAATGATGAAAACGATTGGCAATTTTTAAGTTATTTGCAAGCTAAGATTCCTCACTGCTTTTAATAAAAACAAAAACAAATGCGGTTTGAAATTTCAACGAAAATTACGTAGTTCCAGAAAATGATTCAAGGTTCCGATCTTTGACTTTTCCATGGCTTTGAATTTTCAGGGCTCAGCCCAGAGCATATCTATTTTTAAATGCTTTTTTAAAGCGTCGGTGGGTAAGAAGATAGAACACATAAACCTACCTGACGAAACCTCCTGCGAAAGTTTATTCTGTATAATATATTATCTTATATTAACGTGTGTAAACTTGTCCAAAAACTGCTAAACAAACATTAAAATTATTTCATAACAACATGAATATATGTGCAATGCAAGTTGCACATAATATACACAAGCTAGATTAGCTCATACAGTAGGCCACGGGTTAAGGTTATAGTAGTTGTATAAAAGTAAGGACGGGGGTCTGGGCTAGCCCCCAGGACAAAATAAGAGATTTTTAAGAAATTGAGAGCCAGAAGCAATTTTTCTGAGCATTTACAACAACTAATTTTCTCTTTGTTCCGCTAGAGAAAGTGCGCACGCGTGCGCACAAGCCCAAAATTTTTTGCTCATTTCAGAAAAAAAGTGTGTCATTGCGCACTTATATATTTGAGCAAAAAACACTGGTACTCAGAATATCATTAAGGGAGGGGGCCGGCACCCCACACAAACCTTAGAGTCAATTCCCTTCTCTTTTTGCTCCGCCACTCCAATAGTTCGCGTTGATTAAGTTATTACACTTAATCAAGTTTAATTTTTCAGATTCAGACCATTTTCTATCAAATTATGAGTAAACTAGTCGAGGATCTGGTTCAATCCGCAGCGGATTCATCCGGCAGTGGAACCCCGCCGTCCACCTCTGCGGATGTAAGAAAGACTGAAGAAGAGATGCAGGCCAAGGTCAATCAGCATACCGTTTCTACAGTAAACCTAATGGTATGTCTGCCTTCAGATAAGATTGTATTTAATATATCTAATTTATAATTCTCAGCAGAATCGTTATTTCCACCTTTACGTACTGATACGCCGGAAGTGGAAGTGGAAGTGGACGCCGGCCGGGTACGTACGTAGTATCCAAGGTTACCCCCAGGCCGGGCTGGATATGAACACATTTTCCTACTCGGAAGTCGAAAGTACCCGGCCTGGCAAAACTGGTCAAGTTTTATTCTCACCCGGGTAGATTTGGACACTGCAATTTGTAGAAATTTGAATCTGAGGTGGATTAGACCAGAAAATGAAATCGCGGTCCGGTTATGGGCGAACAAATATATTTCTAGAGCGAGCCGGTCCGGCTCCGATCCATTTTTAATGCCCCCTTCCAACTCAATATTTCATAGATAAGTGGTGTAGTGGTTCAGGACTGTTTAAATGTTAAAATTAGTTTCCCTGCCACTGATTGGCGCTGAGCGCTAAAGTTATACTTAAATTAGGAGTGTCAGCAATGTCAGCATTCTGCTTGCTTATGCTAGCCGAACCCCATTAGGCGGTGATGTTACCATTCACGTGTCCCCCGTTTACCGCCAAAAATCGTTTCATTTCATTTAATTTCATTCATATTCCCCAAAATTCACCTCCAGCACACGTCCACACATTTGTTATCAGCAACAAAAAACATGTCATGTTGTGCTGAGGTGTTTCACCTGATTGGAGAACCGCCGCCTATACATGCCATAATTACGTAACAGTTAACAAGATTCTCGATTAAGAAAATGGACTCGAATTTTAATTTTTTCGAATTATCTTTCTGTTTTCAGGGCGTTCCAATTGTAGCCCTGACAATCGATGGACAAGAGCGGCTCTGTCTGGCTCAGATTTCCAGTACTCTGTTGAAACAGTTCAGCTACAATGAGATCCACAATCGCCGTGTGGCTCTGGGGATCACCTGCGTTCAGTGCACACCTGTTCAGCTGGAGATCCTCCGAAGAGCCGGCGCCATGCCTATCTCCTCCAGACGGTTTGCGGTTTTCAATTTTTTTCTCCACAATTTTTCTTCTCTCCCATTGTTCTGTGTGTTTCATCAATTTTGGGAGAAACTTTTTACAGCAGCCATGAAACTTCAAGTTTCCTGATAGCTGATTGCAAGAGTGATGTTTCACTCTTATAGATGGAAGACTTCCTCCTTGTAGTGTTTGTATACTGTATCGGTTTAATATATTACAAGTGGATGTAATGCTGCACCGTGGCAAAAGGCTAGGAGGCCTAAAAGTGAATGGTCCAAACTGAAGATTTTCTGACATTTTCTGTAAATTTTACTTTTTCCGAAAATTTCAGCTGTTGTAAGAAGAAGTAGAGGTACTGTTACCTCCAGAGAAACAGTCTACCATTGTCAGAATATACGCCGTCGATGCTGATTCCCGATTACAAGCTACCTGAGCCAGTGCTTGTGATAATTGCAACTCTGAATTAAAGGGGAAGGCTGGGCAGTTTTCTGTTACTAACGGTGATAAGCCTCAACTGATTCTAGGAAAGTTTAGGACTGATGTGATTAATTCACCAATTTGATCGTTTATTACCTACGTAAGGTGGTGGTATCCTTTTGTGTAAATTTAACCTTACGAGCTCGAATTATTTATGAAAGTGGATGAAATTTTCCAAATACATAATTTTTGTGCTCTTTAACATTCAGGGACCAGTCCCGCGTTTTTAGGTGCAAAGATAAGAAAGTTTTAGTTTTTGCCATTATTCTCAGAGTACGTAGTCGATACACCTTATTGGTTGTTATTGCTGAAAAGAGGGCACCAAAATGAACATTTTTGCTTTTACTAGCTTTGAGCTATCTCTGATGGTTAAGTGGTTAAGGCAGTATATGCTAAAAACGATTTTTGGGTCAAAAAATGGCCGTTTTCGAAGACCTCAGTTTTTTTCAAAATCACTGCCAAATCTTACTGACAATTTTGGTCAATTTATACTCAATCGATACACAGTCTAATTGCACATTTTATCAGTATTTTATCAGTACTTATTAGCTGCTGCTGTTCCTTTAAGCTGGAGATATGGCCGAAAAACCATTTTGGCAAAACTGCGATTATTTTGTTTCGAACGTCGATTTCTCTAAAACTACCCAATGGATTCGCGGAATTTTTGGCTAATTTTCTCGGTTTGAGCTAAAACGTCTCAAGTTGCGGGAAAACTGAATACAAAGTTGAGAAATTTCGTGCCATCGCACATTTGCCGGACTTTCTGGAGTACTGAGACGTGTTGAGCCCAATCCAAAAATGTCCCTCGGCCCACATGTCCTTCATATCATGGCGCAAAAAGAAGTTTTGGCCGATTCTATAGTTTTGAGAAATCGATGTTCAAAACTTTCGGTCTATATTCAGCCTGTCAGATGTCAGCATGGCAGAATTTTTTGCTGTTTTTTGCTAATTTTGCCAGTTTCGTAAACTCATGTGAATGTACAGATTATAAGCTTTAAAACGATGTATATATAAAGCTCTTTCCAACTCCCAAAATGGCGAAAGTTATAGCGTTTCGAAAAATCACCACAAAAGGACTGCACAAAAGGATACCAGCACCTTAAAGGGGGGCCCCACCATGGAAAATTTTATGGTCACGGATTGTGCTCATTTTGACACAAAATTTTGTCACATATGTCCTGCACATCGAGTTTAAATTGTGAGTAGTTTCGTTCAGTAACGAGTAACCAGCTATTAACTGCATAGAATTTGAAACGTGAACCATTTGAAAATGGGTGAAAACGACGGTGCCGCAGTTAAAAAAGGCAATTTACATGAGGATTAAGCGCTTAGTGATACGTGCATAAAACTAAAAGTGCAGTTAAAGTCTGACCAAAAAATGTAGGGAGCGAAATTGTTTTGTTTATGCTGAACTACCGGTACATTTTTGCTGCAGCAATGTATATATATATTTTATGAACCGTCATGGCATGAACTTTCTTTTGGTTGAAAAAATTTTTTTAAAAAATTAAAATTCATCAAAAGAAGCCGATTTTTTAAGTTTTGAAAGATCAGTAGAAACCAGGAACTAGCCGTGCGGCAGAAAATTAGCCCATGTCCCAGACATATTGAATCCCGAATATCAGCTGATTTCGTCAAAAATTGCGATAGTTATTCAATTTTTTCGATTTTCAAAATCCTTTGATCTTTGCCGCTTTTCCAACTTTGACTGGCCATTACTCGCGACTCACTAAGTACAAAAATTTTTTAATTGGATTTTCAGGACCGCTTACGTGTCAGCTTTCATGTGATATATTTGGTTTTTCAATATTTTAATATCGATTTTTTAGAATAATAACACTTTTTTGACCAAAATTTCGACAATGCGAATCCAGCAAAAGTGGGTAAAAATAATATTATCATAAAGTTTAAACTGAGCTGAATCCAACGATATAAAGTTTTCGTGGCTACGACTTATATTGCATCCGCAACGAATTTTTAAACAATTTCGCTTTTTAGCCGGTTTTTGGCTAGTTTACACTATATGCGGCAAATCAATGCACAATATAGCACTACTTGTTAGAAATCACCTGAAATAGGAAATTGTTTAAAAATTCGTTGCTGGGGCAATTTAAGCCTTAGCCAAAAAAACTTTATATCGTTGGATTCAGCTCACATTAAACTTTATGATAATGTTATTTTTACCCACTTTTGCTGGATTCGCAATTGTCGAAATTTTGGACCAAAAAGTGGTATTTTTCGAAAAAATCGATTTTCAAATTTTGAAAAACCACATATATCATATGAAAGCCGACACGTAAGCGGTCCTGAAAATCCAATTAAAAAATTTTTGCATTGAGTGAGTCGCGAGTAATGACTAGTCAAAGCTGGAAAAGCGGCAAACATCAAAGGATTTTGAAAATCGAAAGAATTGAATAACTATTGCAATTTTTGACGAAATCTGCTGATATTGGGGATTCAAGATGTCTGGGACTTGGGCTAGTTTTCCACCGAACGGCTAGTTTCTGGCTTCTATTGATCTTTCAAAACTTCTTTTTTTTCTTTTGATGAATTTTAATTTTTTAAAACCTTTTTTCAGCCAATAGAAAGTTCTTGCCATCACGGTTCAGAAAATATATACATTGCTGCAGCAAAAATGTACCGGTAGTTCAGTATAAACAAAACAATTTCGCTCCCTACATTTTTTGGTCAGACTTTAGTTATGATCCGTTTAAGTATAGAGTTGTTGCTAATTAAAAAGTTTAGCCATACGACGTTGCAACTAAGTTTTGCCTCTTCCAAGTAACATTCTTTGGTCCTAACTTTAATAGGTTATGGGCCCAGGACGTTAACGCTGGCTTCCATTCGTTTCCTTGTTCTCATCCGGATTTGGTTTTGCCTCCAGCAATTCCATACGATGGCTCAGTCTTCAGGAAAGGGTCATTCGGGGATAGATAAACTCAACGGAACTAACTTTGCTACATGGAAATTCAAAATGCAAATGGTTCTGGTGGATAAGGATCTATGGGGTCACGTGGACGGTACAGAAATTTTGCCAGAGAATGCAGGAGAAGAGGTTGTTCGGGACTTCACCAAAAGGGCCAACAAGGCGTTAGCAACTATTGCTTTGGGACTGGAAGACAGTCAAATCTTTCTTGTGAAGTCTGCACGAACTGCCAAAGACGCTTGGGACAATCTACGCAATCACTACGAAAAGAGATCACTTTCAAATAAACTTTACCTGAGAAAGAAACTGTTTCGTTTGGTTATGGAGGAGGGCGACGATATGCTATCTCATATCAACAAAGTAAAGGATTTGTCAGACCAATTATCAGCCATTGACGCTCCGTTGTCAGAAGATGATCTGGTAACTACTCTATTGGCTAGCTTGCCTGATTCATACAGCTACCTGATCACTGCCTTAGAGTCAAGGACGGATGAGCTTACTATCGACTTTGTTCAGAGCCGCCTTCTCCATGAGGAATCCAAGCGAAAGGAAAGTGACAGTAAAGGTGAACCCCAAGCTGAAAAGGCTTTTGTGCACAGAAAGCCTGCAGAGCCTGCAAAGGAAGACAGGTCATCCAAGAAAGTTGTTTGTTATATCTGCAATAAGCCCGGCCATTTCGCGAGGAACTGTTGGCATCGAAAGAATACAACAAAGTTCGTTCCTCGACACAAAGAGCAAGCAAGAGTTGCTGATCAAAGCGATGAGGAGGGCGAAGACGCCTTCGTCGTTACAAATAAAGACGTCGCTCTGTCAGCTAAAGTTAAAGAGAATCTCAAACATGAGTGGATCATAGACTCAGGCGCATCTCAGCATATGACATTCAGAGATGACTGGTTTTTGGAGTACGAACAGTTTGATAAACCTGAATCTGTGACCTTGGGGGATGGCAACCTGGTTGAAGCCATGGGCAAAGGGAGTGTTTCAGTGGTTTTAAGTCTTCCCAGTGGTAACCATGGGGTTGTTTTTAAAGACGTTTACCTGGTACCAAAACTTACCATGAACTTATTTTCTGTAAGGGCGGTCACTAACCGTGGAAAAGAGGTTAAGTTCATTGGGTCCAGGTGTTTCATTTATCACATGGGAAAACTAAAGGGTTCTGGTTCCCTCCAGGGAAAACTTTATTATATGGATTGCGGGGCACTGCAAACAGCAGGTGTTGCCGCAGACTTGAACACTACGGTTTTGTGGCATAAAAGAATGGGACATTTGAACGAACGAACTTTGAAACAAATGTCTGCAAATAAAACTGTAAAAGGGTTGTCAGTCAAATCAAGCGATAACCTTCCAAATGTATGTGAAGGTTGCATCAAAGGAAAAATGCATAGATCACCGTTCCCAAAAGAGAAAAAGTCAGAAACAAAAGATGTTCTAGAGTTAGTTCACACAGATGTGTTTGGACCCGTTCAGACAGCTTCTATTGGTGGTTCAAAATATTTTGTCTCTTTCATTGATGACAAGTCTCGGTTTTGCACTGTGTACTTCCTCAAAAAGAAAACCGAAGTCCTTGATAAATTTAAAGAATTTGAAGCTACCGTTACCAATCTGAGGGAAAAGTCAATTAAAGTTCTGCGTTCTGATTGTGGAGGGGAATATTTATCTGAAGAATTTGAAGCTTTTTGCAAAGAAAAAGGAATTTCCAGACAGCACAGTGTCCCTCATTGTCCACAACAAAACGGAGTTGCAGAAAGAATGAATAGAACGGTGGTTGAAAGTGCTCGAAGCATGATTCATTCCGCTCAACTTCCTAAGACGTTTTGGGCGGAAGCTGTGGCGACTGCAGTGTATATCCGAAATAGATGCGTCTCAGCTGCCACCAAAGGGAAAACTCCTTTTGAGATCTTCAAAGGAATCGTTCCCAGTGTGGCACACTTCCGAGTTTTTGGGTGCTCTGCCTACGCACATGTTCGGAAGGAGTCAAGACAGAAGTTTGACTCTAAAGCCGTTGAGTGTCGCCTACTAGGATACGCTGAACGATCAAAAGGATATCGTCTATACAACTGTCAAACGAAGAAGATAATCCTCAGCCGCGATGTTATTTTTGATGAAACAAGAACAAAGTTGGCGGATTCCGAAGTGCTGTATGAAAGTTCTGATGATTCAGAAGAGGAAACTAAAAGAAATTTTTTAGAAGCGACCCGCCCACGGCGTGAAGAACCGATTGGAGAAGAACCTGGAGAACCCGTCGCAGAAGCAGTTCGGCGATCGACGAGGAATAGAAGGCCTCCACAGGAATGGAGACAAGAGAAACCTTGGTGGAAGACGGGAGATAGAATGAATGAAAGAACTGCTCATTATGCCAGAGTTGCTGCTGAAATTGCGGAACCAGCTACAATTACCGAAGCACTAAAAGGAAGCTATGCAAAAGAATGGAAGGAAGCCGCTAAAAGTGAAATCGAATCTCTGAAAGAAAATCAAACTTGGGTTCTTGTGAAGCCTCTGGAGGATCGCAAACCGATTGGTTGCAAGTGGGTGTTCCGGGTAAAGTACAAGGCAGATGGCAGCATCGAAAGATTTAAAGCCCGCTTGGTAGCCAAAGGCTTCACTCAGAAGCCCGGAGAAGACTACAATGAAACATTTGCCCCCGTGGTCAAGTTTACTGCCGTTCGAGCAGTTTTGGCCATGGCAGTACAATTTGGAATGGACATTCATCAAATGGATATTACTACAGCTTTTCTCTATGGAAGCTTAGACGAAGAAATATATATGGATCAACCAGATGGATTTGCCGAACCTGGGAAAGAAGACTACGTCTGCAAACTTCAACGGAGTCTTTATGGCCTCAAGCAGGCTCCCAGGTGTTGGAATTTGACAATCGATAATCATCTGTGCCAAGCAGGTTTCAACAAGGCGAAGACTGATCCCTGCGTTTACTACAGAAGAAAAGGAGATGACCTGACATTGCTTCTCCTGTATGTGGATGATTTGCTCATCGTCACCAACAGTACTACTGAAATGGAGAATACAAAGAAAATTCTTCAAACAAGGTTCAAAATGAAAGATCTGGGTCAAGTTCACTATTACCTGGGAATGCAAGTGGTTTATGATAAAGATAAAGGTCGCCTGCTTATAAACCAAGAAAGATACCTAAAGAAACTCTTAGAAAAGTTTGGCATGGAAAAGGCAAATCCTGTCGCCATACCCCAAGAGCCTGGGTTGAAGCTAACCAAAGCTGGAGCCGAATCTGACTTGTTCAAGGAGAGTACCAGCTATCAAGCTCTTGTTGGCGGTCTGCTGTACGCTTCGATCGCTACAAGACCCGACATTTCAGGGCCTGTGGCGGTGATGTGCCAGTTCAACTCTTGTCCAACCAATGTTCACTGGGTAGCCCTGAAAAGAATTCTTCGCTATATCCGAGGGACTTTAAGCCTGGGACTTGCCTATGAGAGAGATGACAGCGTTGGTATGGTGCCTACGGTTGAAGGGTATTCGGACGCTGATTGGGCAGGGAACGTGGACGATCGCAAGTCTACATCAGGGTACATATTTAAAATGGCTAATGGTCCAATCAGTTGGGCTAGCAAGAAGCAGCCTACTGTGTCCTTGTCTACTGCAGAGGCTGAGTATGTTGCACTTAGTCTGGCTGCGAGAGAACTTTTGTGGATCCGGAGTTTCCTGGTGGAGCTGGGGTTTGACCTAAAAGAACCAACTTTAATTCATGAGGATAACCAGAGCTGCATTTCCTTTGTAAAGAATCCAATCAATAATTCCCGCACAAAGCACATAGACATTAAATACCATTTTATCCGGGAAAAGGTGGAATCTGGGGATATATAGGTGGCATACTGTATGTCAGAAGAGAACCTCGCCGACATTTTCACTAAAGCACTGCCGAAGAACAAATTTCTAAATATTCGAGAAAAACTAGGACTTTCCTGCGCTTAGGGGGGAGTATTGAGGATTAAGCGCTTAGTGATACGTGCATAAAACTAAAAGTGCAGTTAGTTATGATCCGTTTAAGTATAGAGTTGTTGCTAATTAAAAAGTTTAGTCATACGACGTTGCAACTAAGTTTTGCCTCTTCCAAGTAACATTCTTTGGTCCTAACTTTAATAATTTACACATAAACATCCTTGCGTATGGAGCTCCGTACGGTTGTATGTTTGATAACTGATGTAAACAACGAATTTAGGGTCGCTTTTAGTGGGGAAAGTCTAATTTAGGGCTTTAGTTAGTCATTTTAGGAAGTAATTCCGGTGCTGGAACGCCTTGACCACGGCGTTCATTGAACGGCCGATAATCTTAATTTGGTGCATTTGCGGGCTATAGCCCAAGAAGAAAAAATGTTCCTGAGAATGAGAACTTTCGATTGCTGTATTTAATATTTCAAAAATTTGAAAAATCGCTATTTTTCAGATTATGGTTGTCAGACCCTCGTATTTGACCCCAGTGACAAACGGGGTGTACTATCCTGCAACATTTGTACCCAATGTTGACCTAATGTCATCAGTAATAGTGCGTAAATAGATAGTCTAACATTTTGTAGGTCGGTGTTGCCACAGCTCTATGTTATTTGCCAAAAATGCGAATTTCCAAAATTTTGCTGAAAATTCAGATTTCTGCGCCAGAAAAATCTCAAAATGGGGCAGAGTTAACCAGATCAATTAGTATCGCTCGAAATATCTTGTCATAAACTGTGATTTGTAGGGAATAGAATTTCTAATTAGGCCTAACAGCTTTCAGAATATTTCATCGTTAACCTCCAATTTCAACTTTGAAAACAGTCAAATTTGGCTGTTCTCAAATTTTAAAAATTAATTTAAAAGTTTTGAAGGCCTAAACTAGGATTCCGCTTCCTACAAATCACCCTTCGAGATCGTATTCATAATGTAAAATGGACTTTGAACTGCTCTGTTTTATCGTTGGCGAAATTTCTCTGGCGCACGGAAAAATCACCACTTTTTCGGTTTCCTATGTTTAACACATGACGACGTCCACTTTGAGCTGAAATTACTCTTCAACCATAAGAGATCCGACTTAAATTTTATAAACTCGTTTAAATATATATACCGTTTAGACTACAAAATATGTGAAAATGAGCAAAATTGGAGATGGTCGAAAAATCGACCAAAAATGCCCTCTCCTTAATTCACTATTTTTGTTTCAGATGTGGCATGATCTCAAAGCGCGAAGCGGAGCGTCTGTGTAAATCATTCCTGGCCGAAAACGCCCCGCCCAAGTTACCAGAAAACTTCTGCTTTGATGTGGTCCATAAGTGCGCCTGGGGCTGCAGAGGGCATTTCATGCCGTCCCGCTACAACAGTTCTCGGGCCAAGTGCATTCGATGCACCTACTGTAACCTCTTTTTCTCCCCCAACAAATTCATCTTTCATTCCCATCGATCCCCCGACAGCAGCTACGTTCAGCCGGACGCGGCCAATTTCAACTCCTGGCGAAGACATCTGTACCTGGCAGGTGGAAGAATTTTTTATATATATTGTTTTTTACATTATTTTCATTATTAGTTTTATTGTTTTATTATGAGCAAGGAAAATGCAAAGCAGTTTCAGAACCATTTTTAAGGAAACGCAAAATGTTTTCCCATAAAAATATCTAAGTTAGTCTGGTACTATCTTGAAAAAGTTTTGGCTTATTTTTTCACTTATTCCGAGCTACCATTTTTTAGTAGACAGTTCGTGACCTCTGGATGTCAGTTTTGCATAGCACGAATAATTTGTTTACCTCTCGTCGGCAGTCGACGATTTGTGAATTTAGTTCAAAACAAGCAGTCTGCTGGATGAAAGACTTTTAATTTGCAGCATCATTTTCCAATAAAGGTTTACATTTAATGTTTTGCAAGATCTTAATTTGATTACTCTCCGATTTCAGAAGGCTCGGATCAAAACGACGAACTGATGTACGCCTGGGAGGATGTGAAGGCCATGTTCAACGGGGGTAGCCGAAAGCGCATTCTGACCAGTGTTACGTCCACAGGCAGCAGCAGTGGCAGTAGCGCCGGTCACACTTCCTGTTCCTTTTCCAGTCCCACCACAACAGAGGGCAGTCTCAGTCCACTGCCCAAGGAGCAGGAAGGCAACTACCCTGTCACCCCAGCTGCCGCAAATCTACAGCTGTTGGGCAACTCCAGTACCCTATTTCCCGCCCGCCCACCTTTGATGGAAGGTTGGCCCTATCTGGGCCCGGGGGCACCGGGGGTACCGGTCACCCAGATTTCGCCCACCTTCCCGTTCCTGCCGTCGGCGGCCCCGGTTGCGGCAGCTGCCCTCATGGCCAATCCGAACCAGTTTCTCAGCAGCCTGGCGGCTCCGTTCAGTCTGGGACCCATGCTGACCCCCTATGGTCTGCGGAATATACTAAATCCCACAGCAGCGCCACCGCCGTCCAGTGAGCCGAAGCCCACTGTAACTGCGGAGACGGCCCCTCAGGCGCCACAGAAATCTGTGGGACCGCCCCCTCCCAAGCCAAAAGTTTCATCCTTTCATTCCATCGTTGAAATGACCAGACCTGACTCCTCTGACTCCAGTAATGACTCGTGTGATGTTGACGATCCTACCATAGTAAGTATGCGTATACTTGTTGAATTTGTTCATTTCGTTCAACATTTTCTCCAGCCACCTCCCCGCAGTTGGTATTCCGGTTAGGGATGGTGCCCGCTTAGAACGCATACAGGGGAAGTTGAATGCTGACACTGAATTTTTGTCGTAGCATTTACCCGAGATGTTCTCCAAGGCTAGCATTACGTCCACCTGTAATGGAGGTGCTGTGGTTGCCCCAGCTTAGGAGGAGGCCACCACAGGGTACGTTGACTTTTCTAGGGGTGACCCAATCAGAAATAGGGTCCTATAGCATTTTTGCAAACTTTGGACATGACGTGATCTCCCCACTTGTAGCACAGTAGAAACCACTGCGTTACGGAGGCTAGTTTGTTCAACTTCCTCAAATCTGAGTTAGCATTAAATTGAGAAGACGTTAATATTAACACGCTAGCTAACTTAAAGCGTAATGCAACATATTAGCTAAAAACTTATTCACTATCATTAAATAACTTCTAACTAATTATAAACATCATCGAAATTGGAGATACTGGCGAAAATTCTCAAGGAGTTCCCTCCTTTAGGTAGCTATAAGCATTTAAAAATTGTATTTAACTTTTATTGTGCACTATAATGTTATTATTAGCTACTATCACTATGTGCATTTGTTTTTAAACTGTTATGCTCTTATACTGGGTGTGCTTACGTAGAGTGGAGCTTTCTGCTGACGTGCTAAAGCTTCAGTTGAGTTATTTAATTTTCACAGGTCTCTCTCGTGCAAATGTTTCATAGTTAATTTGAACACTACTCATTAGAGATTAATTAGGGAAGCCGGCCGAACCGAGCCCGATTGGCTGGCTGCACTGTTTAGGCCTTTGATGCTTAAAGGTAACTTGTTAGCACGCACAAACTGACAATAAATTAATTACTACTGTGAAAATAGTCACTCTTCTTTTAATTTTGAGTCTCTAATTATGAGACTTGATATAATAAAGTTGTTCATAACATTTTCCAACGGGAAGAAACGAAGCTGTGTAGCTAGCTAGGTGTGCCCACTTTTAGGTACCTTACGTAGTTGGGACAGCTACAAATGGCGACTTCTTGATGTACGTAGTGCTTGTAGTATTATTTGTGGTTTGTCTGTGTAGAAGATATGTCCAAATACTGTTCAACAAAAATTATGCTAAGGAGTTAAGTTGCAGTTTTAAGTCAAAACAGTTGTGTTCTACAGCGATGGTAAAGCACAGTATACACGAACCAAAGTTACCACACTCCTATGGAGCTATGGACTTTGTGATTGTGGATGAAGCACTATATACATGAATGAGCACAAGCGAGCCTAAAATCCTGTGCAGGTTACTTTCCTTTAATTTCTGGGCATCTTATTGTAATTGTAGATACATATTGTGTTCACTTCTTTTGTTATTATGTTTGTCTATGTGTTTTCTTGTTTAGGTAGCTTGTAAGCGCAGATGTATTAAGCCGTCCGAAGAAAGCACAGGTTTGTGTAGTATTGTACCTAATATCGTTCACTCTTGGGGCCTTTTCACGAAAGGGTAGAGTAGAGTAGAGCAGAGTTAAAATTAACTGTGTCAACCCGTCTTAATTCCACTCTAGTCGGACTTTCCCTTTTTTAACTCTTTCATGAAAAGGACCGAGTTAATTTTAACTCTACTCTGCTCCTTTTTGGAAAAGGCTCTTGGGACCACTGAAATAGTTAGTTTTTTAGAAGACCAGTACAACAGTTTTTTGTGGATCTTACAATTTCTGCTAGTCGTCGCCTGTAGTCTTCGTCGAGGTGATTTTTTCAAAGTGACTGCATGTCAGCAAGAGTACATAATAGATATCTATTATGTACTCTTGATGTCAGTTAGCATTCACTACAAAACAGGCATTAGTTTCGCCGTTTACCACGCTAGCTTGTACTCTCAGCCGTTGCACTGGGACCCCCCCCCAAATCGTTAATTAAATGGTTAATTCAAAGTGCTAATTGTTAATTCTTAACATTGCTCGAAAGATCTATTATGTTCACTCACAGATTTCGAAATATTATTGAACTTTTGATTATGCCAGAAAGTTTTAATGCAAGCTTTTACACAAAACTTGTCCCTTTCTTGAGACATTAGAATTTTTGCCAATTCACTGGAGGAGTGTTCGCCAAGACATTATGTTTGCCTCTTTGTGCAAAACGGTTTTGTCTTTTGACCAGGCATATTTGTCTTTTGTCACTGTAGTTTATAGGTTTCCTCTCCGTTCCAGGTTATCCTGATTAATAAGTCTGAGTTAATTTTTTATGTATTATTAATGTTTGTATATTATAGATGAGGAAAGTGCTGACGTTTCGCCGAAATTATCAGAATTGAGCAAAGGTAGCCAGCCAATTAATTTTGCAATTTTGTAACTGCTTTGTTGTGGGGAGATATTGCACTCGTGATTGCCGGTTTCATCACCGATTCTAATGTAGTAAACCGTTGCATGGACCAGCTAACGACTCTTATTCCTTTCCCTTTCCTCAGCTGCTGTTCCTCGTTAACTAATGAAATCTTTTGAGACTGAATTATGAAAAACCGCAATAACGGCATTTTTCTTACGGCCATAACTGCTATTCAAGCATCGATTTTAGCATTCTCCTTCTTTGAAGACTGTCAAATAATGTGTGCTGAGAAGTCCAATAACTCTACTTGGCTAAATTGGTATCAGGCTAAATCAGGGGTCTGAAGGGGGGGGGGGTTGAGTTTGTGATCTGCCAACAGTCAATCAAATTTAGATAGAGAGAATGTTAGGTTTTGAGTTATCCATTGGCCGAAGATGCATATACGTATTTATACATACAATTTCTGTATAACAATATTACGTTTTGTTTATGTTTGCCTGTTATGTAGATTTGGTAACAAAAATATGCATTTTAGAAGAGTTAGAAAAAATCCTTTTGGCAGAAATTGAAAAGAAGAAACGGTTACAGGAAGAGCTGGAACAGCTTCAGCAGGATGCCAAATCAGACTAATAAAAAAGACTGACTGTTGGTCTGCTGGTATGGGAATTTATAATTAATAATTAATTAATTAATTAATTAATTAATTGAGAGCAAATAATATTGTGGAAACTTTGTGAAGACCCCGTAAGTTAATAAGAACACTGTTTTTTGTGTTTTTATTGTGTTTTCGCACACTTTTTTAAAAAAACACACAAAATTTTAAAAAACACACTAAAAAGCACGCTCAAATTATCACCTGAAGGAGCAAATTTTTATTGATTTTAAGCATAATTTTTAATTTTTTCCAAAAAATTTAGCGACTTCGGCGCAAATATCATCTACATATCTGTGTTTACTTCTGTTTGTTTTCGTCTGGGCATTTGTTTTAGTGTAGTCTTCATTATTCTAAGCAACGCTGCCATTTGGGCTGTATGTTATAGGAATGTTATTCTACGAAATTATGTTTCCAAAATCAAGAAATGACTGGAATAAAATATAATGTCGAAAAGTTTTGAAGGATTTCAAACCAAAAGGTTCAATTTGGTTCAATTTTCCAAAATTTCTCAATGTCTGGGGGCTCCGCCCCCCAGATCCCCCATTGTAGCGCAAAAAGACGTCTTCAACACAAATATTTAACGTTCAGAACATTGAAATATCCTTTATAAAGACTAAGCAAGCAATATATGTTTTGCATTTCTTCTGTTCACGCGAAAAATGCTAAATGTAGTTATAAATGCTGTAAAAACCGTTAAAAACGTGTTAATACTGCGAAAAGCGAATTTCAGGAAAACCACAGTTTTTTTAAAAAAAGGCATTTTCTTAAAAAACACACTAAAAAGCACAGGTGAAATTTTGAAAAAATACCCTGAATAAGAAGGAAGAAGAAAGTTTTATATATAGGATGAATGCCCGATAACGAAAATGGAGGAAATGAAAAAGGTCCGTATCCTCACAACAGCTGAAACCAAATTCAGAAGAGATTTTGAACTTTGCTTAGAAACAAGGTTTTCCTCAACATTTTCTAACTTCTAATTCAAGTAAATGCTCAGTTTTTACCGAATTTACCGGAAAATTGCCGTGGATTAGTTGACATTTTATTGGTTTAATGCAATTTGTGCTAGTTGAACCAAAATTACTAATTGGTTTTACCATAATAGGGTTGTCCTTGACGTTGAGTGACCATTTTTCTTTAAACTTACCGACAACAAGTCAGTTTTAAACACAACGTGCTTGCAATATGTCATTCTTATTCGTTACATAATAGTAGATGAAAGCGAAGAAATGGAAAAATGAAATATATTTTATAATGTATTTTATAGGGGAAAGATTCTGCATTGATTCTGAGCTGGTTCAATCTCTCTTGACGCCTTTCCTTCCATGAAGTCGCTAATTGCTTTTGTGGATCACATTTTTTGAAAGCGTTATCGATATATTTGTTGTTCAATGACTTTATTTCTCTGAATCTGCCATTCCATTTTGCACTTTTAGCCATATATTTGATTGAAGTTGTTGTATAATGTGTAGTTAATTAACTGTGATTTGTGAACGTTTTGTGTAATTTATTTTTGTTGTTGTAGCTTATTATATACACTTACGGTGAAGTTTGTGATATTTTCAGCACTGTTTTTGACTGTGTAATTACCGATTATTGATGTAGTGCAAATGTGATTAAATCTATGGATGTTTATTCCTGCTGGTGAAGTGGGTATTCTGTACTCTGTAGTCGGATTTGGCTATAGTTTCTACACACTTATATACAATTTAAAATTTTAGTTTTAAAATTTTTAAAGCTTGAAATTTTTAAAGTCGTCAGTCGTTTGTAGAGGTCTTAAGTGGATTACATACATACCGCTCAATTGGAATAGTCCTCTATTATTTAGTTAGATGTCGTCTGCTACAATCACACCAACTTCTTGAGTCAGAGCTGCATCGATAATCGATAAGTTATCAGAAAGCTGGGCTTTTTCTAGGCGAAAAAGTGGGATGGGGAAGGGGGGGGGGACGCCCCTTCCCCACTAGTGGGGAACCCAAAAGTGGGGGAAATCCAAAGTCGGTCTAAAATTAGCAAACATGCAGTAAAAATAGCCTGTTTTCTAATGTACTGCTATAGCTATACTTAAAAGTGTTCAAAAATTGATTTTGAATACCAAAATAGAGGATTTTTGAACGCTAAGTTCTGGCGAAGCCGGTGTCGTGAAATATTTGGTCCCCCCAAATATTTGTTCCCCCCTATAAGCTGAAATATTTGTTCCCCCTAAATATTCGTTCCCCCCTCGGAGCGATAGGCTGAAATATTTGTTCCTCAAAATATTTGTTCCCCTTGAAATATTTGGTCCCCCTATAGGCTGAAATATTTGTTCCCCCTGAATAATTGGTTCATCGAAATATTTGGCCCCCCCCCCTATATTCAGTTAGTGGCATTTTTTCGAGGATAAGTTCCAAACTCTATCAAGCTAGTGAAAAGATGAAATCGATAAATAAAAAGTTTTGAACATCGATTTCTCAAAACTATAGAATCGGTAAACATTTCTTCTTGCGGCATGATATGAGACATGTGGGCCGAGGGTCATTTTTTGGATTTGGCTCAACAAGTCCGTCTACTTCCATCAGTCAGAATCGTATTAGTCAGAATTTCATTAGTCAAAATTTCGTTAGTTACAATTTCAGTATATAGTCAGAATTTAAATTTTGCAATAATATAAGTTGAACTTTCATTTGTACCAGAATTTCATAAGTCAGAATTTCATTAGTCAGAATTTCAATAGTCAGAATTTCGTTAGTCAGAATTTTATTTTCCTAGTTTCTTCAAACTTTTGCACGTTGCTGCACAATCTTAGGGCTTTTTCCGATAAAGTAGGATAGAGTATAGCTAAAATTAACTCTTGTAGGTTTTAACACTTCCCAAAAACACCCTTGATGATTTGCGTCATACCACGAGTGCATAATCCAACAGTTATTACGTGCTCTTGGCCATTCTTATTATTTTAGGATTTGAACGAAACAGCCTATCGTCATTTCCTGTCTGTAAGATTAGGTAGGTGTAGGGGAAACCAACCCAGTTGTTGCGGAACCCTTTTGAAAAGAGAATTTTGCTCGTAGCTGGTAGTACCTAGAGCCAGTCGACTGGAGACCATTTTACAGAATTATCATCAAGATCAGCCATTTTGTTAGACTTTGCGCCAGGAAGAAAATTGCTTGTTTGCAAAATTCTGACAAAATTCTAACTAATGAAATTCTGACTAATGAAAGTTTGAAAAGTTAGATTCTGACTAATGAAATTCTGACAAATGAAGATAAATCAACAAGTCCCAATACTCCAGAAAATCCGGCAAATGTGCGATGACTTGAAATTTCGCAATTTTATGTTCAGTTTTCTCACAACTGGAGATATGTTTTAGCTCAAACCGATGTCCCCCCGCAATAGTGCGAATTTTTATTCTGCCAAAAATCACACGAATCCATTGGGTAGGTTGTGAGAAATCGATGTTCAAAATAAAATAATCACAGTTTTGCTAAATGGTTTTTCCGCGAATTCTCTAGCTTAAAGGAGCGAACTTCAGTGAATAGGCATTAATAAAATGAGCAATTAGACGGTGTATCGATTGAGTATAAATAAGCCAAAATTGTCTGTAAGTAGTGTTGTGCATTGGCCGGTGCGGCCAATGGCTGGCCAATGGCCGGCCATTGGCCGGCCAAGCCATTGGCCGTTGGCCGAGAAAATCTCGGCCAGTTGGCTTGGCCGGCCATTGGCCGTTGGCCGGCCAACGGCCAATGGCCAACGGCCAATTGGCTGGCCGTTGGCCGATGGCCGGCCAATGGCCGTTGGCCGGCCAACGGCCAACTGGCTGGCCGTTGGCCGTTGGCTGGCCAATGGCCGAGTGCTGGCCAAGCTCAAATTTACTGATCTTGTGCGTTAACTGTGTTGAAAAATTTAATTTTGCTGCATAATATCGTAAACATGTTGCTGTATAAACGTTACGTTAGATACAGTACTACAGATTTTCACTTAGATGTTGACAATTTTTATTGTCATTAGCGTTATTTTACAATTAAATTTGCTAATTGCATGCAAATTTTAAGTGTGCTAACAACGTAGTTTTTAAATTTGTCTGGCGGTGAACGTCTCATCACTTTATTGTCCTCCAGCAAAATTAAAACAGAGTTATCGCAGGTTGGAGCTAAAAGTTTGGAAAAACTATTTTACAAATATTGTAAATTGTAATTTGTACTATTGAAATAAAGTTTAATTAAGTTGACGCCTGATTAAGCACGGTAGACGAATAAAAATATTAAATTCCAGCTCGGCAACGTTGAAAAATAGCTAAAGAACGGCCAACGGCCAATGGCCGGCCATCGGCCAACGGCCAATTGGCCGGCCAACTTCAAACTCCGGCCAAGCCAAGCCAAGCCAACCATGGAAATTTTCGGCCAATCCCAACACTATCTGTAAGATTTGGCAGATATTTTGAAAAATCTAATTTCTTCGAAAATCGCCGTTTTTTGACCCCAAAAATCGTTTGTGGTTTATGGCTTTGGCCTTAATCACTAGAGATAGCTCAAGGTTTGTAAAAGCAACAAGATGACCCCTAAAAGGGGCAGAGTTCTGCAACTGAGCAAGACAAATCTACAGATCACAATTCCAGCACAATAATGGCAATGCCGTAACAACTAGAATTTGTGTTCTCCCCACACCTTACGATGCATTCTGCAAACTGTATGCAGGTTACCTGTAAGCTGTATGTAAGCTCGCATGAAATTTGGTAATACCTAAATACCTGATCGAATTATTTAATTATGTAATTTTGAATGTTGTCACACTTTTGAAATATCAGGAAGCTTTGGTTTTTGCTAAGTTTTCGCCATTTTCGAAACCGCCATTTGTTTGGTTTAAATTAGAGAACAGAACACCAGACAATTTGTTTTGTAAAAAGACAATTAAACCACAACATAACTACAAATATTCCATCTGTGTTTCAGCTGCAATGCGAAAAAGCTGTTTCAGCATCAAAATCTGCAACTTTTGTTTTTAAGCATAAATTCTTACTGGAGTGGAGTGACTGAGGCATTACTCGCGTACCAAAGAAGTGACGCAAATTGGTTGTATGGAAAAGAAATAAATTAATTAAACAATTAATCTATTAATGAATATATATGAAAGGTACGATGCTATTAAAAAAAAATTGACAAGGCATTAATTGGTTGCAACCTGTAACTAAGTCATACAATTGTCAACTGCTTTTAATTTTAGGAATCTAATTCGCATAAATAGTGACACAATCTTCTCTTGTTTAGAATGTGTGGGGGGGGGGGTCAACGAATACAATATCACAACTGAAATTCCAGGGGGAGGGGGGTGGCGAAACAAAATTTTCAGGCATATTAACTGAATGAGAAAGAAGAAGAAAGTCATGAAGCCTGCCTGCTACAGTTGCCTACGAACGTCAGCACATCTTAATAAAAAGAATTTGTTGAAAATTTCAAAATTTCAAAATCAGAGATTTACAACTAGGCCCCCTTCGGTTAAAAAAGAGCAGAGCACTATACTAGAGCACCTAAGATAGGCGTAGTTTGTATTGAGATAATTCTTCTTAGCGTTAAACATATCCATTTTCCGGGTAAATAGTTCTGCCTCCAGGCAGAACAAAAATGTTCACTTTGGTGCCATCTTTTCAGCCATAGCAATCAATCTGGTGTATCATCGAGATCGACTACGTACTGAGAGATAATAGCAAAAATAAAAAATTCTTATCTTTGCACCTAAAAATGCGGGACTGGGCGCAGAATGTTAAAGAGCACTAAACCAATTATAGATTTCTAGTTATTATCAGAGCTCGATCACATTCTTCAACCTCTGAAAGATGTTTGAATATAGACGGTTTTTTTGCATCTCTGTTTGTTAGCAGTTTTGTTCGGTGTTTTGTTCGCATTATCAAAAAAGTCCACCACTACATAGTTATTCTCTGAGCTTTGTTCATATATATCTTGAAGAATCATTCAGAATTGTATTTGTTATTATCAGTGATGCGATCGATGTTTTGTTTAGCTTAAAATAAAAAAGATTGGTATTGAATAGGGAGGTTACCGGTTACCTCGCACGCTACCTCATAAATAACCTTCTCAAGAATCGCTGAGCATGCGGTTCCAATTTTCATTTGAAAGAGATGTCTCGTCATGAGATCCAATTCTGATATTAGTTCGCCATTATCATCTTTTCACTAGCTTGATAGAGTTTGGAAATTATTCTCGAAAAAATGCCACTAACTGAATTTAGGGGGGGCCAAATATTTCAATGAAGCAATTATTCAGGGGAGAACAAATATTTCAGCCTATAGGGGGACCAAATATTTCAAGGGGAACAAATATTTTGAGGAACAAATATTTCAGCCTATCGCTCCGAGGGGGGAACGAATATTTAGGGGGAACAAATATTTCAGCTTATAGGGGGAACAAATATTTGGGGGGACCAAATATTTCACGACACCGGAAAAGTTTTGAAAATTTTGCCCAAAAATAGTACCCAAAAACTTGGCATTTTCTGGACACCTTATAGTGAGTGCGGGGGAAGCCCAAAAAGTGGGGTGGGGCCGAGTGGCTGGCGATTGTGTAAGGCAAGTCCTCATTAAATATAAGTAATAAAGCCATTAATAAAACGAATTTATTTTCAAACTACAATTTCCTATTTAAAAATTTATTATTCTTATTTTCGCACATTAAAGGAAATTCAATGTTTTTGACGAACTCGATTCAGTTTGCGTAATTTCTGTCATTTCTTTATTTTTGAATTCATATAAAACTTTGTTTAGTACTGTCTCCTGCGGGCGATTCTTACTTCAACGGGACAGCGAAGAAATGGACAGACTTTGCAAGATAAGACAAACAGTTCAAAACTGACGAAGCTTAGCTTGAGAGTGTAGAGCCGGTAACAAGTGGTATTTTTGTTCATTCTGATTGTAGAGTAGCTGGTAATATTTCATTATGTTACTTAGTTTGCCGAGAACTGTCTGACCCGTTCAAATAAAAGTTTGCGATAATTGAACTAAGATCTAAATTTTTAGTTAAACTACCTCAAACGAAAACGAAAACAAACAAACATCCGATGCAAGAATTTTCAGCGACACCAAACCAGACTAACCAAGGGCTGTTTTCATAGTTTTATTACACTCTACGGACTTATATTGAGATACATGATTTTTACCTTCAATTGACATTTCCAGTTTTTTGCAGCTTTTCATACAAGTTCAAGTTCGAGGGGGTGTATATATAAAACCAAGAAATTCATAGCATGCACTTCTAGTAAGAATAAATTTTAACTTTGATTGAGAGGATATCATCCGCTACTCATCATTTGAAGAATGTTGTCTTGGTTAGAATTCTCGTAAACCTCAGCAATGAAGTCAGTAAGAAAGGGAATGACTGCGAGCATTTCACTTAAACACGAGAAAACGACACTAAAGTCATCGATTGAGGCAAGGAGTGTCAGTGCCATCGACTCTACCCAGAAGAATCCTGAAATCATTAAAAAGATTGCTTTAGAGGTTCCGATTTCGAAACTGCCAAAACCGACCAAAGTAAAAGCGCTGCCTTCGGCTACAGTGAAAGTGGTGCTGCCTACAAAAAGGTTGTCAAAGAACACTTCGATTAGTAACAAACCGAAGCAGCGGTCTCGCCGTTTGTCGGCCAGAACTCGGCATGAGTCAAGGCGAAATCAATATGTAAGTTTGAGGGGCAGTGAAATGACAATGTTAGGATAGGATGCAGCAATGGTAACAACTCTGTACCTAATTCGATTCTCGTATTTAAAATGCTGATAACACTGGTGCTGTAAAAAATAATACATAAATGGTGATACAATAGTGAAAATAAATACAGGGCGGGTGTCATGTGACAGTCAATGACTCAGTTTTCAAGGCTGAAGAATGAAAGTCATTCAAAAGTTGACGAATGGGATTTTTGCGGTTTTCGTAATCATCCCATCCTGCTTGAGAATATTGCTTTCCATCCCACCTGTTCGCTGACAACCAAAACGTAGTCCCACCTAATTCCACATTGGCTGACACCTGCTTTTGTCATTCAGTTTTATGCGAGCAAACTATTAAAGGTAGTTAAAATTTCACTAGTAGGAGTCACTTTGGGAACTGCATGTGAAAGCAATTCTGTTTCATAGCTAGAATTTGTTTGCTTATTAGCGTTGTTGTCCGGCCGGGTGATGCTAACCGGCTGGTCATATTTTTGGTGCATTTTGCAATTTTTTTCACTAAATGATGCATGCAGTTACTCCTGGTTGGTTCTGGATAGGATAACAGATAATGTCACGTATTATCCTGGTGCAGGGCACAGGACAAGCGCCCGGCTGCGGGCTGGCTGTTTCTGACCCGGCCGGCCGAGTGTTGGCCGCGCGGCAGCCGGATTGGCTCGACTCTGGGCCGGTCGGCCGCCAGCCGGTTTGACACCGGCCAGCCAACAAGCAAGAGTCCATATTTAATTCCTTTATATTATAGAAGATCTATTTCATCATCTTATATATAGTGCAATTATGTACTCTTGCAACAAGTCTACTGTTTGTAGCGATTTTTGCGATCTGCTAAAAGATTGATGCGCTAAAAGAAGTTGTTGTTAACAATCAAAAGTTTGATTTTCGCCATAAAAACGACTCCAATCCCACCTAAGTAATCCCATTGGTCCCTCGTAGGACGAGATTTCCCTATTGCTCTGGGAGAAATTGTGACATATAGGAATTTGCGATGGCCAACACAGCAGTGCAGGAAATAACCAGGACATGAGCTTAATCGAAATTGCTTATTTATTATTTATTTATTTATTATTTATTTTTATATTTCCAGCAGCGATTGCGACGTTCAGTCAACAACTTGGGCTTAGACCTGTTGAGTAACTTTTATTCGAAAAAACCAGAAAATTTCAAGGCCGTATTTTATCTTACTTCTCCGTTTTCATTGGGAGCGGCCTTCGGTGCATCCCTAGCCGGTGCGGACCCAAAGAGTGCACTTGAAATTGGTCGTCGGATTTTTCGCCTTCCAAGGGATGTCGAATTAGCTCATGATATTTGGAAAAAGACTTTTGAGGCTTTTCAACTAAATAAGGCCTGTTCTACGTCACATGCCTGTACCATCTACATACAGTCTCATTTTCCTGTACTTCGGGAATTTTCTGCCGTTATGCGAGACAAGTACGGAGCCACCTTGGCGCCAGTTGACTTCAAGGATTCGGCCTCGACAAGTAGAACGTTGATTGAGGAAGAATTTAATAAAATTTTCCCTGGCACGGTAACCACGATAACCACGACTAAATCTGCAAGTAATTATGTAATATTAATTTGCTGTCTTTCCCATTATTCCATTAGTTAGACTGTTTAATGTTTCAAGCTTGAGCGTGCTAAGTTTGTGCAACAAACATTCTTGACTCTTTAGTATACGCTAGGTATAGGGAGGGTTTAAACAGTTCGACACTCTGATGCAGGAAGCAAATTGATTACCTTAGCAACAAATTAAATAATGAGTTTAATTAATAATTAACGAATTAATTAATGAGTTAATTATACTGTTAATCATCTACAGAAGGAATTAAGTAATCACAAGCGTTCTATTGGTTCTGTTCTCTTTTTCAAGGGTGAATAGCATGTATAAAAGTATTAAACGTAAAATGTAGTAAAAAATTCCTTTCGTTTCCTTGTTTTTATCACATTGCTGTTTACTTTTAGACTTTACAATTTCACTTAACTTTCAGAACAGACTCAGTCCTCTATTCAAAATCGGGAACAATTGGTCTGTATCGATGATAACACTCGACTGGTGATCGTTCAACGGATCAATTTCAAGGGAGTCTGGTCGCGCTGTTTTACCCAGCATTCGGCAAAAACTACCGAATTTCTTGGCATTGATAAGATTCAGCCTTGTTCCTTTTTTGCCGGATCCGGAAAACTATTGTACGCTGAAGACGAAAAAAACAACTGCAAAATTTTAGGTATTCCTTGTCGAAGAACTCATTTAGTCTTCTACCTCATTATGCCCGAAGAATCCGGTGTCGGAAAATTGATAAAAATGTTGGACTATTTCACGGAACCCGGAAATTTGACAAAAGCCCTGAAAATGTGTCACTCGGAAAACGTGGATTTTGAGCTGCCCACATTCTCTGTCCATTTTCGGGTTCCCGAATTCATGGGTCAGCTGCGAAAACTGGGTCTAAAGTATATGTTTAACTTTAAGACGGCCGATTTTCGACAGGCGTTTGCCACGCGGGTTCGCACTGACACGGCTATGTTCGGAGACGCGAAGATGTACGTCAGCACAATCCTACACCAAACATCCTGCTCTTTGGAGCGGGATGGGTTCGAAATTGGCGGTTCAACTCTGATCGATATATCGATCAGTGTCGATAAAGAATATGAAATGGTCAATATTCGATCTCGTCGATCAATGGATTCCGATTTGACCGGAACCTTAACCCTAACTACGACAAATCTTTCGGCTGAAAAGGATACCAGCAGGCCGGCAAAATCACTGGTGTTCAATCGACCGTTTATGATGGTAGTGCTGCACAAGAAAACTGGGACCTTTCTTTTGAACGGATTGTTTACAGGCGGAGAGAATAAATAAGAAAGATGAACTTTTCTCCACGGTTTCTTGTTTTCTTGTAGATGTACTTTGTAAAGAATAGTAAACCTTATGCTTGACAACAAATAAATGTGTTGAATTTAATTCGCATCGTTACGTAGCTTCCAAGACATTCCATGACTAAGGATGTATAATAGCTCACAGTTTTACAAGCGTTTCACGGGTTTGCTGTCTGAGTGCGTACATAATCAGCAACGTATGTTTTATCAAAAGTACATAATACATAAGAGTATGACAGCTGTCACTCTAATGTACTATAAAGCCCGATTTATGCTTTTGGTGCTTTTGTCCTTTTCTGTGAGTGCTTTGTCCTTTGTGCTTTCGTGCTTTGTCGTTTGTGCTTTGTGCTTTGCGCTCATAAGGATGCGTTCATACTTCTCGTGAAGACACCAAAACACACGATATTTGGTCACCAGACTTATAGAAACATGGAAAGTGTGAATATTCAACCACAAATTAAAGTTGGAAAAACAGAAAATTTTGATCAGCTTGTAAATCAATGTTTGTCAAATAAAGTAATTGTACCAAAACATAAGCAACAGCAAAAATATTTGCAAAACAAACAACTTTAGAAAAGCACATCTTAAATGTTGTTGAATAAAGCGCAAAGCACATTTTGGAAGTATGAATCAGAAAAGCCCAAAGCACAAAGCACTGTGCATTTCCAAAAAGTATGAACCGGAAAGCACAAAGCCCAAAGCACAAAAGCACAGTTCACAAAGCACACGGAGTATTAACCGTGTTTAAGCGTGACACGTCCTCTGCATGCCAACGACAGACCCCTCCCCCCGCGAACTGGACTCCAGTGGCCTCCCCCTACAAATTGGAACTAATAGTTGGCCAGTCGAAACGGGGATACGCGCAGTTCTCTTGCTGTATCCTTGTGTGCTAAAGCTCGAGAACACAAACAGTACGTTAGCTACTGTAGCTTTCTGAAGGTCTGCTTGCGGTAGTTGGGTTGTACCTTTCTGAAGGTCTGCTAGCGGAGTTGGGTTGTAGCTTTCTGAAGGTCTGCTTGCGGAGTTGGGTTGTAGCTTTCTGAAGGTCTGCTTGCGGAGTTGGGTTGTTGCTTTCTGAAGGTCTGCTTGGGTTAGTTGGGTTGTAGCTTTCTGAAGGTCTACTTGCGGTAGTTGGGTTGTAGCTTTCTGAAGGTCTACTTGCGGTAGTTGGGTTGTAGCTTTCTGAAGGTCTGCTTGCGGTAGTTGGGTTGTAGTTTTCTGAAAGTCTGCTTGCGGTAGTTGGGTTGTAGCTGAAGGCCTGCTTGCGGTAGATGGGTTGTAGCTTTCTGAAAGTCTGCTAGCGGAGTTGGGTTGTAGCTTTCTAAAGGTCTGCTTGCGGTAGTTGGGTTGTAGCTTTCTGAAGGTCTGCTTGCGGTAGTTGGGTTGTAGCTGAAGGTCTGCTTGCGGTAGTTGGGTTGTAGCTTTCTGAAGGTCTGCTAGCGGAGTTGGGTTGTAGCTTTCTAAAGGTCTGCTTGCGGTAGTTGGGTTGTAGCTTTCTGAAGGTCTGCTTGCGGTAGTTGGGTCGTACCTTTTTGAAGGTCTGCTAGCGAAGTTGGGTTGTAGCTTTCTGAAGGTCTGCTTGCGGAGTTGGGTTGTAGCTTTCTGAAGGTCTGCTTGCGGAGTTGGGTTGTACCTTTCTGAAGGTCTGCTTAGGTTAGTTGGGTTGTAGCTTTCTGAAGGTCTGCTTGGGTTAGTTGGGTTGTAGCTTTCTGAAGGTCTGCTTGCGGAGTTGGGTTGTAGCTTTCTGAAGGTCTGCTTGTGGAGTTGGGGAATAGCTTTATGAAGGTCTGCTTGCGGAGTTGGGTTGTAACTTTTTGAAGGTCTGCTTGGGTTAGTTGAGTTGTAGCTTTTTTGAAGGTCTGCTTGCGGTAGTTGTGTTGTAACTTTCTGAAATTCTGATTGAGGTAGTTGGGTTGTAGCTTTTTGAAGCTCTCTTGCTACATGCTTTGAACCGTAAGATTCTAGCTTAACTTTCATTCCTGAGAAAAGACGTAACGGTTTTACGATTTAAAATGCAGTATGATACTTACACACTTTCTTGCTAATGAAATAGTACCTTTTTCGGATCTCCTTCACGTTCCATGGTTGTAGCATTTTAGAAGATCCCTGGCTAGAGCTCTAAATCTTTATAAGCGGTCTCTAAATGGTAGAATTATAAAAACAAAAATCTTTTTCTTTTTTACAACCGTAGGGTGTAGAAATTGTTCGAGCATTTTGTAAGTAATTATTTTATCTACCTCGATGGGAGAGCCTTTGGTTTTTCTATATTTTCAAAGTAGTTCCAATGGGTCACAAAAATTTTTCGATCTTTCGTAGCAGGCACCAAGAGAGAGCCCGCATTTTTCAAGCTCGTTTTCCGTTCATTTCAAACGTTCACCCGCCATCAAGATGCGGAAGTGGAGTCCAAGGATTAGTCTCGATAATAATATCTATTTCCAGTTTCTAAGCTTGCTGGCAGTACGCCAATTATTGAACATGAACATCGCAAAGTATGAAATTTCTAGTAGTATGTAATTTGCACTTTATGTAATATATTAACACGTTCGCGGCATTGTCACCCACCGGTGGGTGACAACAGGTTCCTGTTGTACGCATGTCACCCACCGGTGGGTGACAACATATATGACAAGAGATGTTAAAGTTATTCACTATGCGTAATAGAAGCAACCTAAATTATAGTCCTATGCGTACCAGTGGACCCATCTAATGTAATTTACTTCAACAAATAGCTAGTATATGGGTAGAAAAAAGTCATAACTAATACAGTTTCGGCTAACTCATAATCTTTGTTGGTTCGTTCATCAGCTAGTTATTATTCCCAAACTGGTTGTTGAAACAGTGTAAACATGAACTTAGGCTGATTTTAGCAGTCAGCACAATATGTTTCACCTCCACAGTGGTTTTTCTGGCTGACTGGCGGTCAGTCTCCTGCGAAATTCGACTGTAGCACTGAGAACATTGACGTCGAATTTTTCTTGCCGGTCCGAAAATAATGATAGAATAAATTCGTCAATTTGGCTGGTTTTTTCGCTTTTTAAACCTTTTCCCGCTTCACCTCCACCTTCACCTTTCTTCGCCTTTGAGGTTCCATCTCTGGTAACTGCGTGCTCCACCAAAGGTCTGGTCTGATCTGGACAAGTCGTTATCATCAACACATCTCTACTATTGTTGTTGCCCGGCCGGTTTTTTGACCCGGCCGGCCGGACTTGTAAACCCGACCGGCCGGCCGATTGATGTAAGTTGGCTGGCTGGCCGGCCCGGTGGAATAACTTCTGGTATCGTATAACTGGTTCAGAAGACCGACTGCCCGATTGATGGGTGGCGGTCGGCCGGCCAGCCAGCTGGGTCTTGGCCTGCGGCCGGAGGCCGGTTTGCAGGCCAGATTGGCTCCACTCCGGGCCGGCGGCCGGCCGGCTAGCCGGTTTGACACCGAAAAGCCAACAACTGTAATCTCTACGATCTTTCCATTTTAGCATCTTAGTACCAGCTTTATAAATCACCACAATTCTATTTCTATCATTCACAGGTGTCACCCACCGGTGGATGACATTGCGTGAGAAAACAAAATTTGATCAGCAAACATTGTCACCCACCGGTGGGTGACACTGAAAAATGCAGTCAAGTTGTAGGGAAACAGCCAAGGAAAGTGTAGAACTATCAAAGACTTAAAATATCCATGGTTGGCCAGAGATCTCTGCTTTGCGTGAGGTAAAGTTTTGCCAAAACCCCCTATGCCGCGAACGTGTTAAGATAATTGGCTAATACTCTTTGAATTCATAAGTTTGGTTGACTGAACTAGATTTGTCAGAATTTGCGTCAAACCATTGATACAGATCTAATGAGATTAAAATTTAAGTATTAGTAGTCATTGTATACCACCCTTCCAAGCTGTTCTGACGTCTTCTTGTAGTGTTCTTCCTTCAAACAGTAATAATGTCGATTTTAACCAAATAAAAAAACAAAAAGAATTGTGAAAAGATCCGTACTAAACGTAATCTACACAATATTATTAACATTTCTTCTGTTTTCTAGAATTCTTGCTTTCTGTATCTCCTCAATTTCCTAGTATTTCTTGTAAGTTTCCTGCTTTCTATTCCCAGTTGGCCATTTCTTATTTTGTTTACTGGCTGCATTTAGGTAGTTCACGTGAAGTTGTTCAGTTGTTGAGTGGGGTAAAGTTTGAGGCAAGTTTCCGGGTCTATTCTATTTCAATAAGCCTAGGTTTCCTTTCACAGAAGGTTTCTTTAGAGGACAAAGCTTTTCAGGCCCCCCAAACGCAGGGTTTCAATATCTAACTAAGTCTAAGCTGTAGCCACGACATACTTAAGTCCATGACTTAAAAGTCTTAGCATTGGAGCTCCTTTTGTAGAATCTACTTACTTACGTAATCATACATTCAGAATTGCCTTTTAATGGTGTTTGTTTGCCAACCTTTTTCTGGTTCATCCATTTTCGCGAAGGAGTATACCTAATTTTGTGTAGGTGTAAAGCTGGTGTAAGTGACGTTTTAAAGTGAGAGTTGTTATCAGAGATGAAACCGGGTCACCGGGTCAGTTCGGGTCACTATATTCACCGGGTCACCGGGTCAGGAGCTCTGACCCGGTCTTGACCCGGTATTTTTGGTTGTGGGGAAATTTTTGACGGTTAAAGAATATTTTTCAAAATTTTTATCGGTTTTCACCACCTGGAAACTTCAATAGTTCAAAAACTAGCAATGGAATAAATATATACTAAACTTTATCGTCCAGTTTTGTTAAATGCTTGTCGCTGTCATATCGTCATAATATTTATACTTCCCTGTGAAACCTAGGTCTAGTTTTGACGCAATGATTTCGTTGGATTTTAACTAGAAAAATGATAATTGGGCCTGAGAGTCCAAAATCTCTATTTTAAAATCTAAGATTTTCCATGCTCCATCGAATGTAGGTGATTCTGTAGCGCTTCTACCAGGGCTGGTGGATCAGGAAGAAACCAAGGACAAGCCCAAGACGGGAGGCTTGTCAGGCACCCTCGTACCCACGAAACCAGGACCTAGAAGAGAGAAGGGAAGAGGGAGGTTCAGCTTTTCACTCACCATTGAAAGTAAAGAATTGGTCCCGCCGGGGATCGAACCACGGCCCTTCTGACTCCGGAGCAGACATGCTAACCACTACACCACGGGACCATCAGCTGAACTCCCATAGCAGGCTTATCAATTTTCCTATCCCTGCTTCCCTTACATCTCCCCCGGGTTTCTTTAAGACGCGTCCCGCGGCTTACTCAACTCGGAATCGAACCGAGAGCGCATCCAGCGCAGGGCATTCTGAGCCCAAGAGATCCGTGCTCCCCCGACACACGTTCCAGACCCCTTTTAGATCCAACCAACCAGAAGCAACTACTGGGGGACCGGAGACAGGAGTCCAATCCGGGTCCTGAGGCAGCCTCGCCACATGTAGCGCTTCTACCAGGGCTGGTGGATCAGGAAGAAACCAAGGACAAGCCCAAGACGGGAGGCGTCAGGCACCCTCGTACCCACGAAACCAGGACCTAGAAGAGAGAAGGGAAGAGGGAGGTTCAGCTTTTCACTCACCATTGAAAGTAAAGAATTGGTCCCGCCGGGGATCGAACCACGGCCCTTCTGACTCCGGAGCAGACATGCTAACCACTACACCACGGGACCATCAGCTGAACTCCCATAGCAGGCTTATCAATTTTCCTATGCCTGCTTCCCTTACAATTCTGCACAGCTGCTATGATTCTTTTAGAGGGGGGAGAGGGGGTCAGGGTCAGACTGTGCGGATTTCAAATTAAGGTACGTAGGAAAATCTCAGCAAAGTTTCACACACTTTGAGTTTTGGTTTGCATTTTTCCTAATTGTTATGACTATATTTAGGGACTAGAGGATTTTGGTTTGATTTTATTTGTAGTATATATTTCGGAATCCTAGCCATAAGGAAGAATAATTCCAAAGAATCTTCTCTGAGTGAAAGCCTCAACCACACAACCAAATAAAATATTTTAATACTGTAATAATAAAATACAAACGTATTTGAATTAGAATTTAATTGTTTGAATTTGAATTAGATGATGTGCTAAACTTTGTCAAAGTATTTTGTTCCAAACTGATTCAACAAGTTGCGTATGTAGTTCACTTCATAAGCGCAAGTGCGAAACCATGCAAATCAGTTTAATACAGCTTAATACTTACAATATTTACTTTTCAAAGTTACTTAAAGGAAAGCAAAAATTTCGCCCAACTTCTTATTTTAGGCGCCAAAAAATGTCTAAAAAGATCAAAAACACCCACACCACCCTAATATAAGGATTTTTAATTTTTTTAATTTAATTTAATTAAATTAATTTAAATTTAAATTGAATTAAATTAAATTAATTTAATTTTTTAATAATTTTCTGAATTTTCAAAAATACCGGGTCACCGGGTCACCGGGTCAGGGGTCGACCGGGTCACCGGGTCACCGGGTCAGTAAATAGTGACCCGGTTTCATCTCTGGTTATTATTATTTGAAAAGATTTTTTGTGGAATCAGATTATTTCATTTGAAAAAAGAAGCAAAAAGAAAACCTAAGAAATCTATGAACCATTTGTAGTTAGCCGTTCCGAGTCTTTAGCGCAATCAGTTTTCGGTCCACTATCTTTGCCCCGCATTTTCAATTTTATCTGTAGAGCAATACTTATGTATGTATTATAGCTGTTCAGTTGACAGGACACTAGTACTGTTCAGTTGCTCATTTGCCCAATTTTTCGTGGAGGCCGACTTTGCTTGAACAATCTGCCTACCGCCTAGGGTTGTGCCACTAAGAAATTTCTCGGACCGGGCTCGGGATCGGGCCAGCCCGAGCCCAGCCCGATGCCCGAGGCCAGAGTCAAGGCCCGAGCGGGCCGAACCGATTCTCGGCCCGAGCAGCCTGAGATGCTTCAGAACTTGGAAAAAGTACTCACCTTATTGGTTAATTATTAAAATAAGTTAAAAATATTTGAAAAATAAAAGAAGCTATTTTAACTATGTACAAGTATTTACATGTTCGGAAATATAAACTCTTTAAACTTAGGTATATTTCGAAAATGTAAACTGAATTTGATTTTGAATATTTGAATACTCAAAATATTTATTTATTTTATTTTAAAAATATTTAATGAACGCGGTATTTTCTTTTTTCAAAACTTTGCAGTCTACTTTTGTATTAACAAGTATATAATAGCAATAAGCAGGAATCAAATGCGTCATATTATTAGCTACCTGACACCTGTACTCGCACAAAAAGGCATGACTAAGATGAAGTTCTAACTTGTAATAGCTTTGATGTGTCCTATGTAGTGCCAAAAATACTTCTGCTCCAGAAACAACCTTGGTACGGTGAGCTAATAGAATGGCCCAAACGGCCCGAGCAGACCGAGCGACCCGACTCGGTTCGGGCCTGTGGGCCTTCTCGGTTCGGGCTCGCTTCGGCCGCAAGAATCATATCTCGGGTCGGCCGGAGCCCGAGCTCGAGTACGAACCGAGCCCGATGCCCGATTCACGGCCCGAACACAACCCTACTACCGCCCAGCCAGGTATCGTAACTGGCCTGTCCACCTGGCATGGCTGGACGACCGCTTACCAGCTTACCGCTAACTTGCCAGCCAAAATAAAGGCACTTATTGACCATCTTAAAACGGAAGGTCCACCAAATCTGGCGGCCTACCCACTGCCTTTCTGGTCCAGCCGCTGGAAAGTAGCAAACCAGCCGAACTAGATAGATCCGGTGAATATCAGTAGCCACGAATCACATTGCTACAAACAAAACCGTTTATTAACAACTAAGCAAATAATAGTTGTTTTTATTTTAATTGTAAATGCAGGGGGCCCGTCATCTGATACAAGTCGAAAAAGCTTGTAGGTTTAATGGCTTTGTCGTAAAGGTTCTTGATAAGATTTTAGTTCACATAAATCATCGGATACGAAGATTTAAACATTCCCGTCCCAGCCTAACAGAGCAAACTCCTTCGCCCCTCATTTATTATACTCCATGACAGCTGTGACAGCTTAATTGCCATTACATGGAAATTGTTCCACACTTTAAAAGGAGTTGTTGATTTTTCGACGTCTGCAAGCCAGCAGGCAATTCTGCGCCTGCCACTTTTTGTTCTGCTAATTGTGTATATGTTAGCGGTGGTTGTAAAACACGCTGTTTAGGAGGGACCTCCTTCTTCCAGAAGGAGTCCAGATGAGCGTTTGTGTTAAACCTTTAAACTAAGAATCTGTGGGTTGGTTGGGTGGGCGGGCACTGTACCGCTGGGGTCAAAACGTCTTCTAGTGTAGTGAGTTGGACTAGTTAAGTAGGCACTTTTGACTTTATTTTATATGACTCAATTTTCAGATTTGATTTGATTTAGATTTAAAATTTAGATTTTAAGTCTTTTCATTGCGTTGGATGTGCAGATTCTGGTACCAATTCTGACTAGTCTGCATTTCTGATGTTTCATTTCATCATTTCATAAAGTCGAGACAAATTCGGGTTTAATCCAGGATTCTCTTGTAATACCCGGGAAATTGTATTTTGTTTTAAAGCTCCCCGCTCTATTCTTCCAGGACGTATCTTAGAAGAATAAGGAGAAGTTTAGTATTTTTTGCAAACACGCTTGCTACCCAATTACAGTACAGAGTTAATTATTATGAATTGATCAGTTGATTAATCGCGGTCAACTTAAGTCTCTTAAAAATGAGCCGTTTCATGGACCGGTTCCAGTTGGTTGTAAAGTTCCCCTTATCGTCTCGATCGCTTTTGGAATACCATTTTTTTCATTCGTAAGTGCGAAAGTGGTTTACAAATTCCTAAAACATTGAAAGAAGTTTACCAGATCTGACATTTTTTGCGTTTGAAGAAGGGCGGACTAGACTGACCGGAACGCACAGTTTGGGCAAAAAGTTGTCCCTTTCTGAATGGTTTCCCAGTGTCGGTGATCCAAATTTTTTCAGACAAAGTGTCATTTTTCTTGACTTCCAGTTTTTCTTAATGGACCTTCAGGACAGTGCGGGGAGGGCGAGGGAACAGTTTTCCACGAGTTTTGAACTTGAATTGAAAACTGAATAAAATGTCATTTTGGAAACGGTCCCTGGGGAGCCTGGTTAAGAATTTCTGGTAAGTTATGACGCTTCTTGTTAGTCCATCCTCTGTGGTTTTCAGAACAACCTAAAAATAGAGGGGTCTACCTAGTTGTTTTCCTTCGTTTTGGCTTCGTTTTTGGCCTAACTACATTTGTCGTTGTTTACTATTATTTGTGCTAAATTGGGAGCACCGTAGGGAATAACAATTTGATAATGCTAAAGATAGATTAGAGCCTAGTTGGATTTGGCCTAGTTGGGGGGGGTGGGACTGTTAGGCTAATATATGCTTTCCCCGTAATTTTATACAAATTTATATTATAAAGACGAAAACAGTTTCCTTGGTCTGCCTGTACCTCTACCTCCGACCAAATTTAAGATAATTTAAAATTTAAATAATAAATTTTATAATATTTAATAATTTTAAATGGGGAGTAGTTTCTGTAATCTGACTGGTTGCATATCTTCTCCCAATAGATGGGAAATCAGAGACGACCATCAAAATTTGCCGTTTTACATCACAGCATTATTTGTCAGTGCAATGTCGATGCTGAAATTGCCTTAATGATTACAATTTGTAATTTAAAAATTGAAAGGATTAAATTTTGATCAAGCTAACTTTGTAATCATGATGCAGACAGAAACTTCAAAATGGGCATATACTTGTTATTTTGTGAGTTTGGTTGGCGTTTATCACAGAAATGAGAGTTCATGAACAGTTTAATTCAGAATTTCTAATTAGGACAAAGTTTTGCTTGCAACTTACCGGAAAGACTATAAAAGTCGGGAAGTTTTATACCCAGGGAAGTTTCCTGCTTCTCGA
>JASAND010019917.1:0-18664 GCA_030248195.1 Trissonchulus latispiculum | reverse complement strand
GATAGCCGGAACTCAGGAATAGGAGGCATCTCTGGAACCTGGAATGGCCCTCCGTCATACTTTCTGCAGACCCCACAACCATTCAGTACCTTTTTCACTTCTGACTTTGCACAAACGATCCAGAATTTCTTTCTGAGAACACTAACAACATAGTTTACTCCTGAATGAAAAGTGCGATGATGCACATCTAGTATGATTAGATTGGTGAACAGATTGTTTCTTGGTAGTAGCATTGGTTCCTTGGCCAGCTTATTGAGGGGAGCAAATTCTAGTCTACCTTTACACTTAATAAGACCATCGTTATCTCTGAATAAATTAAGCTGCTTTACTAACGTATGTTTGGAATCAAGCAGATTAGGAAAAGCAGATTCTTGGACGTATTGAACCCATAGCTTTTCAGCTTGTACAATCTCGTTGTATTGAAGGTACGGCAGTTTTAAGGATTCTTGATTTTTGTGCAAATTGCGTAAAAAGCGAAGAACCCATGCCGTCGTTCTCAGAAGTTTGGCCAATGAAGAAAATTTTTCCAAAGTGACTACTACGCCGATACCTGATTGGACCTGAGTTGCTGCCATTGAAACAGATGTGGAAGACTGTGGCATTTCTGTATCTTCACAAAATGGAATTGAGGATTCAGGCCAGTATGCTTGCTTTAACAGCAAAAATTTCGGTCCGTGCCACCACAACTGACAGTTTGCCAATTCCGTACAGTCCATTCCTCTTGACGGAAGATCAGCAGGATTACAAGCAGTAGGGACATAGCGGAATTCAACTCCAGTATGGCCCTTAATTTCACGGACGCGATTTTGAACAAAAACTGTCAAAACACGCTGCGAATTGATCCAATGAAGAACACATTTGGAATCTGTCCAAATGATTACCTTATCCACAGGAATTCGAAGTTGTTTCTTGACAAAAGCGGTTGCTCGTACTCCCAACACTGCAGCCATAAGTTCTAGTCTGGGTATAGAGACCACTTTAATTGGCGCTAGACGCACTTTGGAGAACACAAGATTGACACTGATGCATTTCTGGCCGGAAATGGTTCGCAAGTAAATTGCTGTTGCATAAGCCTTTGACGAAGCGTCGCAAAAGCAATGGATATCGACAGTTCCTGTTGAAGCAACAAATCGAGGAATTGAAATTTCCGAAATCCCACACAGTGATCGCAGAATTTTATTGGCTTCTTGTTTCAGTTCAGAAGGTAAAGGGGAATCCCAATTCAACCTTTCCTTCCAAACCTCCTGCATCAATGATTTTCCTGGCAGGAGTACGGGGGCAAACACTCCTAAAGGGTCAAATACTGCGGACAACGATTGGAATAACTGTCTCTTTGTTAGTGGTTCTAACTGCAAGCATTTTCCAATGGGGCAGCATAAGGTATCTTCCTTAGTATTCCATTTCAGCCCCAACACCTTACAGGTTTCTTCCTTCCCCCGATCGTCTGGATCGAAGGTTTCCTGCATTTGATTGGAATTCGAATACCATTCTCGAATATTCATTGAGATTTGAGAGAACAGGTGCTTAACTTCTTTATAGAAATTATTAGCTTCGTCCAGACTCTGAGTTCCAGTGATCACGTTATCAACGTAGATGTTGTCCTTAATGGTCCTAGCAACTTCAGAATCAGACCGAGACAAGTGGTATTTGATTGTCGCTCCCAACAAAAACGGGCTAGAGATAACGCCGAACGGAACCCGACAGAATCTGTATTGAACCAGATTAGACCCCTGAACTGGCTTCGTGGGGTCTCGTAGCCATAAAAATCTAGTGACATCTCGGTCTTGACTCTGTAAACCGACCTGCAAAAAGGCCTTCTCAATGTCACACGTGAGGGCAATCTTGTTCAGCCTGAATCGCAACAACATTCCTGCAAGATCTTCTAGAATAACAGGGCCCCGTAGAAGACATTCGTTGAGGCTTAGACTGTCTTTTGTAGATTTAGCGGACGCATCGTATACAATCCGTAGTTTCGTTGTAGCGCGGTCATTTTTAATAACACAATGATGTGGGATATAGTGTACTTTATGGTTTTTATTTTCGGACTCCACTTCTGCCTTATCTGATGTCACCACTTCTTCAATTACGCCTTTTGCTAATTGATCTTGGATGGTCTTATCATAGGCTTGGATGACTTCCTGGTTGTCTTTGATATGGTTATGCAGCGATTTCAGTCTACCCAATGCCAGGTAGTAGTTGCTTGGAAGATCAGGATTGTCATCTTTCCAGGGCCACGTAACTTCATATCTTCCAGCGTTTAGTTTTATAGTATTATTGAAACGCTGAAGAGCATGATCGTCATCGCATTGATATGGATTATCTTTAACTCCAATATCTTCAAGTGACCAAAATCGTTCCACGTTAAAGTTACTTTCTGGAACACTGTTAGTAGATTGATAAAGAGTTAAAGCCATACAGTCGTTTTGATCGTTGGAAGAAACCTTTCCAGTAGATATGTATCCGAATTTGGAGTTCAACAGATACAACCCATTCTCTAAACAAATTCGTTCTGTTCCAATAAATTCGTAGTAGTGATCAGCACCAATCAGTATGTCAATGTTCACCTGTTGACTGTGTTCAACCGGTGGATCGGCTAGTGGAATACATCCAAGGATTGGATTTGAGCCAATATCCAAGGGATATTTTTGGATAGGACATGTGATTGTATCTGTCACTAACGCCTCAACAGTGACTGATTGGCTTTCCAAAACTGGGATAGTGATACTGACTTTGGGATAGACGATAGTCTTCCTTCGACGGTCTCCAAATTTTGCAATTGAGACAGCCTCATCTTCTTCTGATGTGAGAACCAAAGAAGAAACGAGCTGTGTCGTCACATAGCTTCTGGTGCTCCCAGTGTCAAAAAATAGCCTTGCGCGAACATCTGTTCTGGGAAATCGAACCTCTGCCATCTGCATATAGACCTGATTTCCACTGTGGATTAAAGTTGAATCATGACTTGATGAAGCAGCAGCTCCTTTTGAATTACCAGGAAGGATAGTTTCCTTCTGGCGGAGAACAGGATCTTTGGATGCTCCAAACTTCTTTTCGCATAAACTGCTGTGATGAGTAGACTGCTTGCAATAGAAGCAAGGTTTCAGTCTTTGACAGTTTCTGGAGGTGTGTCCACTTGCTAGGCATCGGTAACAATGACCTTTGATTCGTTCCTTTCGCTGACTGGTAGTTTTAAATTGATCGCAGAGGTCTGCGAAATGCTTTTGCCCACAGTAGCAGCAGCTTAATTTGCTCTTTGCCGTCTTCGAGTTATTGACTAATGCTCCTTGTGACATAAAAAGCTGTTTCCCTTTTGATTTGTTTGTATACGGTTTGATACCAGAGGACTGAGGATCTTTGGAATTGTATCGATCGCTCATGTCACGAGCTTTAATCTCTCCTTTCATTAATTCTCTGAGACGAGAGAGTTTCCACGGATCTGATCCATTCTTTCGATGAAGCTCAATGCGAAGCCCTCTAGGAAGTTTCGACAAAATGATCGGTGTGAACACCTGTCCGAAGACTTCTTCTGACAATCCTAGCGCCACGAGGCTGCGAATGTGTTTTTCACATTCATCGTAAATCTTCCTGGGCTTCAGATTAGTTGCTTCACCGTTTGGCAGCGCTAGAAGACGTTCAAAGTGTGAGAAGACTGCTATCTCTGGATCTCCAAAACGCTCTTTGAGAACCTCAATCACAACTTTGTAGTTGTCTCCTGTGATTCGATAACCTTCGACGACTTCTAAAGCATCCCCACGGAGATAACTTTTCAGGTATTTCAACTTTTCCACCTCCGCAAGGTGAGGATTGTTATCCACGGTGGATTGAAAACTGTCCCAAAACTCTTGCCATTCGAGTGGATTGCCAGAAAACAGTTTAACTTCAAGTTTGGGCAACTTTGCTGTTTTTGTAATGGATTTGGAACCGGAATCGCTTTGCGATTTTGAACAAGTGGACTTCTGTGTTGGATTCTCCGCTTTCATGGAAGACAGGATACTCTCCACCGATTTGATGAGATCAACGATTTCTTCTCGATAAGAGCTTATATCGGTTATTTCTTTCTCCAGATCTTCATCGTCTTCAATCTCATCAACAATCAAACTGTCGAGATTTTCAACTTTATCAAAATACAATTGGAGCTTTTCAGTAATCTGTTGGAGATTACTGATAGGAATTTCTTGATCAGCAAATTGGATTTTGAGATTTTCAAAAGCCGTTTGCTGATTGCGAATGTTGATTTTGTAGCCTTGGCGCTTTTGCCGCAATTTTTTAATTTTTGTAGTAGGCATCTATTTTTATACTACTTATTGCTTGTGCAAAGCAATTTCGATTGGAACTTTTGTCAAAATTGACAAAAGTAATATAATATCACAGGAATTATTATCAAACACTGACAATAATACTGGAAATTCAATGATATGTTTGCTAAATACTAGCAAACTAAGAACAATGTGGAATTAGGATGCTTACTGTTTGTCAAAAACTGACAAATCCTGTAGCAATATGGAAGAAAATTGCCAAAAACTGGCAAAAGTGGAGAATTGAAAATAATGACACAACAATCTAAAGGATTAAGCCGGTTTCGGCACCATGTAAGGCTGAGATTGTTGAATCAAATGGATATTAAAAACAAATACCTACAGCCTTAGACAAACTAAATTTGACAAAGCAACCTGTCTTTAAGAATATTATTTACAACAATAACAACCGTCAGGTAAACAACGAATAAATGTCAACAAGAAACTGGACTAAACCAGTAATGTTATTGTTATTTGCCAACGTAGTTGATTAAATCTTACATAGTAATAATTTCTTCACTTAATAGTAATTAAAAGAGGAAATTCGGGATTTAGAGGCAGAGGAAATCCAAATCGGCGAGGATTTGGCAATCGTGGTAATTCCAGTGTAGAATTTAGAATATCCTGGATAAATAATTTAGTTTCAGTAAAGATTAGAGGTTCGATTAGAGTGTGTAATATGTCTGATTCAATCCCCACTTATTCGCTAACCTAATTAAGATAAACGACACAGCCCTAAATTTCACGGATTTACTTTCACAACAAAATGACAAAAACCAACTAGTTCCAAAACATAATAAAGCACCCAAAATTTACGATGATTTTACAGAGCCCAACTAAATGATACAAAACCCGGGCAAGCACATTACTGGATATAAAATCCCCAAAACAGAATAACAAACCTTACACGAATCCTGAATAGATGTATAGGTGTGACCCCAAAATACCCCTGAATAACTGTCAGCCAAGTCGGAGAAACGTAGTAATTAAAGGTGGCGCCCAAACCCACCGATTATCATCAAGTTTGAATCTAGACTGACTAAAGTTGTAATCAAAATGGAGGCGAAAGTGAATTAGCTATGTACGGCGTTGGACCGTACACAGCAGTCAAATTTAGATTGATTTTGCATAAAGTTAGCACTCACTTTTGAATAATTTAGGGTAAAGTCAAGGAAATATTCTACAGATTACCCCCTCTTTTGAAACGCGCGCCCTCGCCGCGGCCTCCAGGCACATAGGTTAGTAATAAAATTTGCGTTAGCCTACGTACCCTAGCTACTAGTAAAGGTAAAATGCGTTTTAGAAAAAATGGGAAGAATTGCTAAAATATTTCCTCGGTTCACTTTGGATACCGGGAATCACTCGACCCCATGTTTTACACATTTTTGGGTTTTGCCGAGACACGGGTAAAACTACGCCGGAATATGCCGGGGGTACATTCAACATATAACGGACTTTGCCGACACACAAATACAAAGATAATTGGGACAAGCCCTTCAGCCGCGACTAGAGCGCACATAACAAAACAGGACATAATCCGAAGATATAAATTTATAATAATAGAAGGTATAGAAATAACATCATCAAAAGCGAGTGCTAACAGAAGTGCTCGAAAAATAGAATAGAAAATTCTTAATAGAGAAATATAGAAATACTTATAGAGAGATTCATATGAGCATATATAAATTCGCATCTTAAGGGGGGAAGGCAGCGAGACTCTAGGAGAGACTCAATTTCAAATGCTCCAGAGGAGCGAAATAAATCAGAAAGGAGAGTATTTGAAACTCAAAAGGGCGGTCTCTCCTGAGCACCTGCCTGCCCCAACATACAAAAATATAAAGTAGAATCTGTAATAAATGCCAGAGACTTATAAAGCACAAAGATAAAGCAAAAATGGCATAGCTGCTCAAAATACTAGACATGGCAAAATAAGGCAGAAATAATGGCAGTATATGTAAAAAATTTTGAATTAAAGTAAACCCGTGACTATTTTTGAAAGAAAAGTGAAACAAACACCATGTTAAGAAAAAGAAAAGACCCGAAAAGATTAGAAATGGAATAACATACAGCATATATAGAACAGCCAAGCTGAGCTAGAGGGAGCCCATAAGAAAAGAATATCTCAGAAATATAAAAAATAGAAGAAACAGAATTTTAATTAGAATTTATAGAGAATTTTAAATCAGGAGAAGAAACCCACGACAATGACCAAATATAGACCCCACCCAACCACGGTTAATGCTAAATCTGTAGAAAACATAGAAAATATAGACAGTAAAAGAACAGTTAGTAGAAAAAGGGGAAGGGGGAGGGGGGACGGACGAGGTGAGGGGACATACAACCGGGTTCATAGCAAACATCACAATATTTGACTTCAAAATAGTTCACAACACAACAGGCTGCAGAAAAAGTTCTAAGACAGGGCATAGTGGGACGAAGCCCAACCCAAATCACCGTGGGACAAAGCCCAAATCAACCAATCACCGGACCATGCCTCCGGGTGCAGGGTGGATGTCACATGGCACCGCACACCCCGCACAGGTCCAAAACCATTACCTTATCACCTTATCATCAAAACCATCACCAGGGAATTACAATAACAACCGGAATTATGATAATTCCGACTATTCCAATCAAAATTCTGGCCGAAAATGGAATTGAGGAAACCGAGGAAACTATAACGGTCGAGGAGGCCGTCGGGGAGGAAATTCCAGCAACCGGAATCAAAATGCGAATGTTTTTGTGGACCCCAGTGGTCGGGTTTTTCGCACAAACCGTAAAAACGGCGTAAATTTTCTTACTCCAGTCCAACAGGAGATGGACCCAACCAGCCAGTTGGTGAATTTTTTGCAGAATTTTCAGCAAGCGGGGAGCACAGTAAATGTCGGGGTGCCCCTCCGCAGTAGAATCCCTACCCGGAAAGCCAAGTACGTATATAACGCAGAAAAATCCGCAAGTCAATCTAGTGTCGGAAAAAACCCCAAATTTTTTGGAGGGTCTTTCGAAACTTTTCCCGAATGAAAAGGTTTTAAGTGCTAATCAGATTTGTACAGTATTTACACCTACGTATGCGGATGTTACTCGGGGTTCTAGATCTCAAAATTCCTCAGAAAACCCCAGAAATTTGCTACAATCGGAATTGCAAAGGTTATTGCAAAATTTGGATATACGTACTTTGGTAGGGGCTGTAAATAGCCCTAACCCCCCCTCCCTTTTTCCTCGATCTCCTCAGAATGGCCATAATGTAGAGCAGAATCAACAGTAACGTGTACAGAATGCTTTATCTCAGCCGTTGATTCCACTCTTTCCTGTAAATTCTGGTAGATTTCAGCATCGAACGTTTAGACGAGGTTTTTCTACATTTCCTCGAAATACGTACAACGGAAATGCAAACTATCAGAATAATTCCCGCTACTACGCCTATAGTCGGGAGAATTATTCTAGTAATCAGTATTCTGCTCCACGTGAACCAAATTTTCGTGGAGGGCCACGAAATTTCAGGAATTGGAACGTGCGCCCCCCTTTCCAAAACAGGTACAGTACAGGTTCTTGTACTACCCGAACTCCAACTAGTGGCAATAATAAAAATACTAATGTGCAGCAGTATCTTGCAGTGCCACAACGGTTGAATTTGTTTCTAGGAACAAATCAAACTCAAAGTGCGCGTATTTGGGAAAACAGCAGGTTTTCAAGGGGAAACTCTGCTGCTCTCCCAAGTACAAATTGGCGCCAATATGTGACACAGCAAGGGACAACAGCAAGTCAGCAAGTATCTAATGCTAGGGTAGCTGGGGTAGGTAGTCAGGAATCATCTTAGGTAGGAATTCGACGATTCACGTCACCGATACTGGTGACCCAGTTCTGAAAATTCAAACAAGAAAGATGAAACCTGTACAACTAATGCTGCAAAATTGTCAAATGCCTCAAAATACAAAAAGTCTGAGACGAAAAATGCAAATACATCAAATGGAACGGAAACAACGTTGAATATGTCTCATGACCAACTAGTTACACGATTAAATCGACTCAGAACAATTGATGAGGCACCTGATTCCGAGGAAAGTGCAGCGAGAGATTCATTTTTAAATGTGGAGAGGGAAACTAATGACGAAAACAGACGAAAAGACGAACCTAGCTCATCATCAGGTCGAATTCGTTAAAATAAAAAGGCGAAATTTGTTCAGAAACGACGTTCTCATAAGATTCCAGACCCAGATTTCCCTGGAAGATTTCTTTTTGAGTATGATTCTTCGGAAAGTTCTCAGTCTGATCAAAGCCAGTCTGAAACGTCAGATTTGGAAAATGATAATTTTGAAGAAAATTATGTGAATTCTGCTCATCAGCCACAAAAGGCACCTAAAACTGACTTAGTGACAAATAATCGGAACTATTTAGCGGCTTTTGTGCATCAAGATCAGTTTTTTCGGTGCTCAGACGAAAATTCCACCGGTTCACTCACCGCTGATAGTAGCATCAGTGGGAGGCGTAAATACTTTGGCTATTATTGATACGGGCGCTAATATTTCTGTGGTTTCTAAGAATTTTGTGAAACATCTAACCCTTACATTTTGAGTTTGCCTGTATTTTGACTACCAATGGCTGCCAAATCTTTCTTTCTTCTGAAGTTCTTTCTTTCACTCTTATGTGGGCATCTGAATGGCGCACCGCACGGTGTTGCTCGGCTTAGGATCGCTCACAGGGAGTTGGAAATGGGAATTTACTTACTTTTTATTCTTTACTCGAATTACGATTGCATTCTCGTTATCTTGGAATTTTATCAGGCGCTAAAATTATTTCCAGGGGGATGATGTTAAAAACTTACTTTACTAACTGTAATCCGCCCCAAATTACTTACCTTGTGTTTCATGAATGATCAATGTATTAGTCTCAAACAGCAACCATCTAGCTTGTATAAGTTAGCTTAAATGTTTATGTAATCAGTCTGAGTTTTTGTCTATCTACTGTATGATCGGGCCGATGGGCCAAGTTATGTTAACTCCGCCATTTATGCTATTACCTTATTAAATCCAACGTAAGTTCTAGTAAACGCCATGATTCATTTCTTCTTTTATTAGGGAAGGTTTAGATAGGGATTCTCTTTCCTTCTTTGCGAGTTGCGCCCTAGGTAGGCTTAGTCTGAGAACCTGCATCGTTTCGCCATTTAAGTACAGGTTTGGTACCGGACAGTAAACCGGTAGTTAACACTGTATTTGGCTCAATTGTTAGAGATCAGCAATAATTTTATCTCATTTTAAAGCTTACAATGTGCTTGAACTATAACTGAATGAAAACTGAAAAGCTGAAAATAAACATTTCAACTCTTCGACTTGGACATGCGATAACAAGAAAACGATTTTTGAACATGGATTTTTAGAAGTGTGGGAAAGCTAAAGAAAAACCACCAGTTCAGGCGTCAAAAGAAACGTCTTCCCAAGGACTAAATTTTGCTGAAATTGATTAATGTTGAAGTAAGCTCAAGATTGTGAGAAAAATGTAATTTTTGTCTGATTTTCTTAAAAATTTTCAAGTTTGGATTCTTAATTCTTTAGAACAGAAAGACAAAACTCGAAACCATAGAAAATATCCCTCCGCGGTTGTCCCAAAATTGGGTGTTTAAAGCCGATTTCGAATCGGTTGCATCAGTTGAAAGAAATCAAATCAATCAAAACAATCTGGTCACGGTTTGCAAAAATTTACATTTTCTTTGCTGTGCGTAGGAAGAGATGCTGCAGAGAGCTCTACGTTGGGCAGAACTAAACTTTTCTGTTTAACTTCTGGCTACAATAAACACTGACGTTGAACTTAGTCTCTGGTTTTTGCCAGAATATATTGTACACCTGTTGTTGTTGAGGAATTTGTGTGCGGGAGTGATATAATCATATATGAATCTTTGTAAGTCGATATCGTTTTGTGAAGAAAAATTGTATTTGAATATGGTATATTGCACACAAAGTGGTTGGCATTTGCTTTAAGGTAATGAAATCAGCTGCATCTACTAAGAATATGCACGCTAGATGGCTCCATTGTATGTGCATATCTTCAAATGCGCCTGTTCTAGCTTAAATCAATTAAAAAAATTTTGCTTAAAACAATTGATGGCAGTATGATATTTTCAGGGTAAGCCTTTTTCCAAACATTTGCATTTTTCAGATCATGGAAGAGTTAGATTCACATTTAATTAATTTTAGATACTAACGCCGACCGGAATTTTTCAGTTTCAAATCTGATTACTTAAAACCATAGTTTCAGAAGTCAATATGGATATTTTATTTTAGGTTCAGGCCTTGAGGGTCTTGGGTTTCATCACCAGCATTCTGTTACATATTTGCAATTGCTGTTAGTTTCGGAACAGCATTCGTTCAGAACCAAAAGCCTTAATGCCTTAATTTGTGCTTTCTAATTTTAGGTCGAGTAAACAAAAAGTGAAAATTATCTGAATTAATTATGTTAAAAGCAATCATGTCACATCTGAAAGTGAAGTTAATATCTCACCTTGTCAAATAACAATTCAATTTCTGTTAATGCAGATACCGGTCTTTAATGTGGTGTTAATGGTGAGAACGTGACGAACTTCAGTGGCTTCTTTCGGCTACAAATTGCTTATCTTCATTTTTGATTAACTAACTGAAAGCTGCCGCTTGTTTGGAAATACTTCATCAAAGATTTTATGCGTGCTGATGTTGCTTTCTTAGCACTGTGATACAAATTCTGTTTTTCAAAAAACAGTTATTTTCGTAATTTTGTTCAGTGCACTGTTCTTCAGGGTCTCTATAATATTCTAAATATTAGAAGGTGGGAATTGAAGGTACCATGCATAAACTGGATCTGTCTTAATAATCTACTCCAGCTGCGTTGTTCACGCAAATGCTTTGTCGTTGGAGAACATGTTGGAAAATTCAAATTGAAAAAATCCTCGGGAATCTCTTCAGTTCTTGTTTTTTGTTGCCATGTTTTAGCTTAATTCCCAATTCTCTTTGCCAATAACAGCAGTGGGGAAATTCAAACTCACACCATCATGAACAAAAGCATTCTCGATCAATGGATGAATTTGAGCAATCACATGACCAGATACGAAGTTATGGATTACTATGCGGCCTATGTGGACACTTTACGTAGCATTCAAGAACTAAGAAACGCTATCTATGTAGCTGTAAGCTTTGGCATAGCAGGCACAATAGGATCTGTCATGACACTAATTCTGTTACGTGGTCCAGACTTCAATCAAGTCAGTTTTCTTTATCATCGAGTTGTTGCATACCACGAAATTGTTACAAATCTATCAATGATTGCATGGAAAATGCCAGAAGTGCTCTCTGCTTTCGGACATTCATTTAATGGCTCTCAAATGATCAGTTTTTTCTCATATGGCGTTATGCACGGCTTCGATGCCATTAATGACATCATGTGCATTGGGGTCGCTTTGGAAAGATTCGTCGCACTGCTGTTCCCGTTGTCATTTAAACAGATAAACAATGTATCGTTTATAGTTAAGGTTACTACATTTGCATGGCTGTCTTCGTTTGTTTACTTTAATGACATACTTCTTCTGTTTCAATTTTACTTTGATTGGTCAAAGACTAATGGTTACAGCATTTTGCAGACAGTAATCATTGGACTGAATATTATAAAAGGTGTGGTTGTTCTTAGTCTGTCCGTTTGCATTGTAGTCGGAATAGTTAGGAAGCGGCATCCAAAATTATTTGCCAACGAAAACAGCAAACACAAATTGAAATGGGAACAGGATAAGCAATTTTGCTATCTTCAGTTTTGCTTAACTGTGCCGATCGTTATAAAAAGTACTTTCGTATTTGTTTCGGCTTATTCTACAAAAGCCGTTGTTGGAGCTGCAGCGGTAGAATTATTAGACTTTGAAAACTCCTTGTCAAATTTGACAAAACACCTCCTGCAAACGAGAATACAAATATTTTTCGGATTCATGTTTTGGTTTGCTCATTCTTCAAACTTTTACTTATACATGACTTTCAATAAGAGAATAAGAACGTCAGTGCTTAAGAAAATTAGTGACTGCTTCAAGAAACAAATCGGGAAGAGCTCAAATACAAGCGAAGTCAGTTGTATGTAAATTCAAAACAAGTGGATTCTGATTGCTTAAATATTGAAGTAAATTGTAAGTGTAAATTGTTGCAAATATGCTTGCGTTTTGCTTGAAGTACTGTGATTTGTAGAGATGAACATTTCGGCCCGTCGGGCCGACCCGGCACGACTCGGCCAGCGAGGCCGGGTCGGCTTCCATTCGTTAGCAAGCCGGGCCGGGTCGACTTTTGTTAGCGGGTCGGGCAGGACCGGGCCGAAAAATTTTTTAATTCCGGGCTGGAGTGGGCCGAAACGGGCCGGTTCAACTCCAGAAAATGTTGTAAAATCACTAAAATTAGCTACACGTTTACTGATTCTGGTTATTTATGGCAAAATTTAACATTTCGTAGTATAATTCAGCCTCTCCATCTTGCATTGAAGCCTTTGAAATAATATTGTTAGTAAAATTTTGGAACTTTTCTTTTGGTGGGCCGGGCCGGGCCGAATTTTGGAACGTGCCGGGCCGGGTCGGGTTGAAAAATTTGGCCAGCGGGCCGGGGCGGGTCGAAAAAATCCGCCCCGTGCTCATCTCTAGTGATTTGTGCAATGGAATCTTTACGGATGTTGTGACTTTGCGATACATTGTACCAGTTTGTATCACATTTTGTTCAGCTGGTTAGGGGACGGACGTTTGCAAAAATTAAGGACGCTTAACCTGCTCATCTACTTGTATTTTCCAATTTTCATCTTCGTGGATTCACTACGTTCTGGTAGCCATTGTACAGCTTCAGAAGTGAGAGCAACGATCGTTGCTAAGTTCACACTAAGGACGAGCACGGACCGGTCTCTGCAAAATTTTGAGGTGGCTTGGCCTGGCAACGAATAACTTGAAATTCTCGCGACAAGTCCATGCAGTAAAGAAGCCAAGTGTTCCAGAAAACTTTCTCTTATTTTCGTAGTCTCACTCAACTATAACTTAAGGGTGATTGTGTTTCTTCAAAGCTATTCAAAGTTGACCAAGCGCAACAATTGACAAAACGACTGAGTCCCTTATATAAAATTTGCAAGGTAAACACAATTGTAGGCTAATAAATTGTTTAAACCCACCCGTCCCTGACCCGTCCCTGAGTTTACCCACCCGTCCCTGACCCGTCCCTGAGTTACCCACCCGTCCCTGACCCGTCCCTGAGTTTACCCACCCGTCCCTGAGGCGTCCCTGAGTTTACCCACCCGTCCCTGACCCGTCCCTGAGTTTACCCACCCGTCCCTGAGTTTACCCACCCGTCCCTGACCCGTCCCTGAGTTTACCCACCCGTCTCTGACCCGTCCCTGATTTTACCCACGACCGTCCCTGACCATCGTCACTGAGTTTACTCCTCCATGTCTAGTTCTGTCCCACCATCCTGTTAAATTATTTTAATTATTCTTTTATTCTAAAATTTAATAATGAAACCGACGAAACTTAGTTGTTTATAGGCACTGTCGGAGGATCCAATTAATTTAATTACCTAATTTTCGCCAGACAGTGTCTTTCTTCATAAACAAAATATTAGTTTTGCATATTAATAACATTTGAGTTTCCAATTTGGAATTGCATAGCTAGGGCACAGCCAAGCCTACGATCTGCTGCCTGCATCGTGATTGGCTGGCGGTATTCTTTGAAGTAAATAGACAGGCGTAAGTCTATTTCCTATTTCCTATTCTAGGTTCATAGTGTAAGCGTAACTAATTCAATTTAGCACAGTTTGGGTAAACGGAAAATAGGAAATAGACTTTAGGACGTTAGAAAACTGGCCTATTCTATGAAAAACCGTGCAAGATGGCGGTTGGGTCCCTTGACAAGTTTTCTCAGAATATTGAGCCCTTTTGCGCATTAAGCAATTTCGTAAAAGATAACCCTCGGGAACAGGTTCCTACACTTCGAGAAATCTATGTTCTAAAATTGTCTTCCTGTAACCGCATGTTCAAACAAACTGTTGAAGTAAGACAGTACTCTGCCTAGTTGTAACAAGCACATTGTATGCTATAAAATGATATAGAAATTATCGATGAACTCAACGAATTGAGTAAATTACACAGACATTGCTGCAAATCCCCGGCAAGAACCTTAAATTACCATTTTGATGGTATAGTAACATTCGTTTCATTAAAAGTCGGCTTAAACGACTTAACTTAAACGACTTAAACTTAAAGGTCTTAAAAGTTCGTTTCATAAATAAATTACTTAAACTACTTAAACTACTTAAATTAAGCCGTTTAAGTTAAGCCGTTTAAGTAGTTTAAGTAGTTTAAGCCATTTATTTGTGAAACGAACTTTTTAAGAAGTTTAAGTAGTTTAAGTTAAGCCGTTTAAGTTAAGTCGTTTAAGATTTTTGTGAAACGACCCTTAGTCCAGGATCCAGTTTAGAAACAGCTAAAATTGACAAAAATTGAAACCTAATGAGCGTTGGCCGTTAGTGAAGGAAGTTTTTCAACGTTGACCATGTGGCATTTAAATAAAATCACTAAACTTTCAAGATCATATCAGTCACTATTGACACTATGTAAGGGTAATTAGTATTGTTACTTACAGTTTAGAGAATAACGTTGAGATGTGGCAAAATGGCAAAAGTCAGTAATTTGATGCGAACAGTTTTGTTTGTATCTTGTGAATTTCAAGTTTTGATTAAATCATCGACTTCCGCATATATACTGCTTGCTCCAACATGAATTTAAAGAACATAATAAACTGAAAAATCTTCGGTGGTTAAAAATTTTCTTAGCCAAAAATTTTCGGTGGTTAAAAATTTTCTGAGCGAAAAATTTTCTGTGCTTGATTCAGATTAATCCGGTTGTATCCGGTTTTTTCCCGTTTTAGCTGGATATCGGGTACCTGAGCAGGGCCCGGGTACTCGAAAATTCTCGGCTACCCGTGCCCATGCCTACTAGTTACAGTTTGGTATAGGGAAAAGCTTGTGTCCAACCATCGCAATGAATTAAATTCCAAATTCAAGCTATTTTAATTCTAGTATAAAACAACTCAAAACCTGAGTGTCGGAATCCGTTGACGGTTGCCTCGTTGATTTTTCAAGTGAACGAAGATTCAAAAATAAAGTGAATTGGCACCATTTATAAGAGTAGTGACTGCGTTAGATTTCGGATAGGATGCATCAACTGGATGGTAACCTTTTCCCCCTCATATCGTCCGGAATCACCATCCACAATTTCAGCCTGGGTCAAGTTTTTAAGTTCCCTTATTTGGCTGTCGTGAATAGCAAAAGGTGTTAGCTGGGGTGCCACCTAAATGACCAGGTACAATATGGCATTTTTAGCTTGCTTATGTTATGGGATTGCATCCTTCGCGGTGGTTTCAAAGACTTTCCTAGGACTCCAATGATTTTTGTTCATAGTGTAGTTCGCTGATGCAATCTGCATCAGAGTGTAGAAACAAGCAACCAACTTCAGTTAGATGGGTTCTTTCAGCTAATTAATCTCATGGGACATCTCATTCCTGTCTATATATTCTTTTCATAGCTTACCAATTAGTATGAACTTGAGCTGTGTAAACACCTTATCATTGGCATGGTTCGATTCGTGACGTATCAAGAACAAATGAGACAAAGGAATTGCATAACAATAGTGGATTTATAATTAGCTGACCAAAGTTCAGAATAATATGTTTTGACAGGCCGGCATGAAAATCTGCATAGGAATCTTACCACACCACTTGGATGAATAGAATAAGGGATACTGACTTAAGTTTTCTGAACTTTTTGTTGAATCTGCCAGGTTAAATCCGTTTGCTTCTTCACAAATTCGCTGACTCGTTAGCTTGACTTCTTCTTTCGTTCGCTCTTGTCCGCTTACGGAAAGGATTAACATGAGTAACGGTTCATCAGAGATGTCCATTGCCTCAGACAGAGCATCAATTGCAATATACATGGTTTATGCACTCGAAGGAATCATTCAAATTTTGGGCAATAGCGTAATCATTTTAAGCATAACTTTTGACAGAAGACTGCACAAAAAAGAATATTGTTTACCAGTGTGTCTTGCCATAGTTGATTTGATTTCGGGGATTGGCTTGCTCATAGCTGGTATAAGAAGAAGCTACATTATTAAAAGTGGATTAACGGATGTATTAATTTCCTATTGGAACTGTTTAGAAGAGGCCTATCTTTTCTGCTTCATCTTCAGTACCACTCTAGTCCCAACATTTTCGTTGTTTATTGCGATGGATCGACTGGTTGCCTGCATCAGCATTGCTTTTTACGCTACATTATCTGTGAAAAAGCTTATTGGTGGAAGCCTAATAGCCTATTTGTTATCGGCAACGTTCACTGTTATTGTCTACGTGACCGGTTACTTGATGCCCAGAAAGAAGGAAATGTCTCCGCTGTGTTTCGGGAGTCCTGCAGCATCCAAGTGGACGGTTGACTTACCGAATTGGTGTAGAACAGTTATAGGAATCGTTAGTGTTTTTGTTTACATTACTGCGTTAGCTTTGATGCGCTACGACCGTGAAAAGGATCTCAGTAATGTACTGAAACAAAAGAAGGAAAGACAACGAAAGGTTACCAAAGCTCTTTTTTATATAATCGTTTGTCTATTCTTCTTAGATCTAATACCTAATCTTATTAGATCTGTAGCGAGAAGCAGATTATCCAGGCCAGTGTTTGACATAGTCGCACCCGTTTGTTGGGTTCTGATTAACACTAACTCAGCCGTTAATGTTATCATTTATTTCTGCAAATGCAAAGACATCAGACAAGGCATTATTGGCGTGGTAAAGTGTTCAACACTGAGCAACAAAGTTTCTTCAGTCAATGTACATTAATAGAGATTGCCACATGTGTTAGACATAGTTTTGTCTAAACTCCAAAACGGTAAAAAGGTATGTGTAGGTAAAAGGTACAAAAGATGAAACTTAATGAAGTGAATAATGAAATGATAATGAAATAGTATGAATTTATGGTGGTCAGCTAAGTTCAGGCTGAATCCCTGCTCGGTTCAACTTAGATACGCATTATCCAGGCGGCAGCTGAAAGCTCCTCTAGCAATACTCAAGATTCATCAGAGCTGCAAACTACTTGAAATAAGCTAGCGTAGATCTATTCGACAACTCTACACATACAAAAACCTCGCAAGCCGCATGAGAACTGTTGTTATGTTGGTTGATACAATATTATGCTCAGATTTGTGTCAGAGATATTTAGATATTTTCGTTTATTGTAATTGATTTTAATATGTTTGATGATGATGTGTTTATTGTTTGTTTTATTTGTATCAAGAGCAAGAGCGTGTTGAGCAAGTTTAACAAAGAAAATTAAACTTTTACGCACTAGTCAAATGTGGTGCCAATTTGACACAACACAAATAGAAAAATCAGATTATGATATTCATTATATTCTTTTCAAGTAGTTAGGTATGGCTGCAAATTTTATGATTATTCGTATAAAATGGACTCTCTGTTTGATTCTACTTCTGATAATAATTATTTCTGGAAGTTAGCTATTGTCTTGAAGTCTACGTTAAGGATTAATTAATACTCGAAATGGTTAATTTTTGCTTGGGTTTTCATAAGCTAATGATAAAGTTAAACTTAAGTTAATTTAAACAATTTATTAGCCTAGAATTGTGTTTACCTTGCAAATTTTATATAAGGGACTCAGTCGTTTTGTCAATTGTTGCGCTTGGTCAACTTTGAATAGCTTTGAAGAAACACAATCACCCTTAAGTTATAGTTGAGTGAGATTACGAAAATAAGAGACAGTTTTCTGCAACACTTGGCTTCTTTACTGCATGGACTTGTCGCGAGAATTTCAAGTTATTCGTTGCCAGGCCAAGCCACCTCAAAATTTTGCAGCGACCGGTCCGTGCTCGTCCTTAGTGTGAACTTAGCAACGAATCGTTGCTCTCACTTCTGAAGCTGTACAATGGCTACCAGAACGTAGTGAATCCACGAAGATGAAAATTGGAAAATACAAGTAGATGAGCAGGTTAAGCGTCCTTAATTTTTGCAAACGTCCGTCCCCTAACCAGCTGAACAAAATGTGATACAAACTGGTACAATGTATGGCAAAGTCACGACATCCGTAAAGATTCCATTGCACAAATCACTAGAGATGAGCACGGGGCGGATTTTTTCGACCCGCCCCGGCCCGCTGGCCAAATTTTTCAACCCGACCCGGCCCGGCACGTTCCAAAATTCGGCCCGGCTCGGCCCACCAAAAGAAAAGTTCCAAAATTTTACTAACAATATTATTTCAAAGGCTTCAATGCAAGATGGAGAGGCTGAATTATACTACGAAATGTTAAATTTTGCCATAAATAACCAGAATAACCAGAACCAGAATCAA